>JAPYMA010001147.1:0-18784 GCA_035041965.1 Anisakis pegreffii
CCTCACTATTTTATATCACTATTCAAACAATTACTAGAAATTCAACTGTATTGCTGCTTTCGAAATCCAGAATTTCAGTACAAAAAAATCGTCGGTTGCTTGTCGTTTCGTAAGCAGTAAATAGATATCAAGAGGTAATCAAATCTGAGGAAAATGTTTGACGCATGTTTATGCTTGGAATTACAGTCTGAATCAAATAAATAACTTAACTCACGATTCTTTTTTTTTTCGGGTACAGGAGATTCTCTGTTGTTGGAGAAGTTTGTCGAGGGAACAGTGTTCAGCTCCAAAGATACAGTTGATTTTGTGACAACATCCTTTCATTAACCTTTTAATTCGTCAGTGGCTCGTAACCGATCCAGATACCCCTTTGCGATCCCCTTTCTCGATTTTGAGTCAAGGTAAAGGCCTGAAATAACTGGTAATGGTATTTGTTTTTAATAACATTGCACCTTTTTGGTCTCAAATTCACCGTTGTCATCAGCCTAAAAACAAATTTTGCTCTGATGTAATGATGTAATCGGCTCACTTGCGACCCACTTAGGCAATGGTGTAACTTCTTTTTTTTTGAAAATATCAGTTATTTTGACAATAATGGGCTTGTAGCATTTCTTGGCAATGGAATGCCGTTACAAGCAGTAATTTTTTAATGTGATGGCAGCTGGTTGCTTATATTAGACATTGTAGCGTTCGGTCAATTTTGTTGTAGTAACCTTTGATGAAGATACTGCCTTACTGTTGCATGATTCTCCTCCTTCTTCTTCTTATTCATCAGATTTCGCATACTGTTCAGCTTCTGAAAAGTTCATGTGCCGTTGGAGCATTATATCCACGCAATGAAATTGCTAGATTTCTGAAGGTATGTCATCTGACCACGCGAATTGGTTATACTGACAAAATACACTCATACATCTCATCTGGATGTTAATCACCAACAACGAAGCTAAAGATATCTCGGGCAACAAATTCAAGTTACGTGTCTGCAAGTTTTATTCAACAGTCTCATGATTTGGTGGCATTATCAAGTGGAGAAGATTAGCGTTTTTTGGGAAATTGTACATTTCGTTGATGGATTACGGTTACGGCTAGCTCCGGAGTTGTACCTAAGTTACTGAGCGAGTATAGTTCCATCGGAACTTTTTCGACGCTCAAAAACAGCAGTAATTACAATGCTTCTCAGCGCAGTTTTCAGACGATGCATTAGCTCAGCTATGAGTACTTTTCTGAGAATTTCAAAATAAGCACTTTCAGAAATGTTCTCTTACTAATCAATTCGAACGGAGATCGTAGGCTGTGGGAAAATAATTTATGAAAAGTCTCACTTAATTGCAAAAGGGTAGATTCGGCAATAAATGGCATGATTTTACAGTTTTCCACGATGTTTTCCAATGATTTCTTGGAAAACATCCGACCGATCGTGAACTCAGTTCGCAGGCGGTAGTCTCATTTAAAGATTTGATGAAATGCAGCGTAAGCTTCCTGGAAAGCATATCAGAAAATGGACAAATTCGTTTCGTTAACGAGCAATGTTGTCCAGAACGTTCGTCATCCAGTTCGTCTGACAATGAGTATCATTGGCTAGGTCGATGATTCTTTGATTTTAAACTGGTAGTGACAAAACTAATCTTGAAGTGACATGTTCATCTCAAAAAATCTTTGATTCCGGATGTGTTTTGCATACTATTGCGTAATCTTACTGAAATGGTTGGATCTTTCTGAGCGTTGATTACTCCTTTGAGGATATCACACAATAATCAGGCATTCAGAGGTTATTTACGATAGGTCCAATCAGGCTTCATCTGAAATCAGCTTTTCAAAGTAAATTAATTTCACTTGATAAGTTACAAATATTATTATGCAGACATTTCTGTATCGTATCTCTTTCGATCATTTCACTCCACCCAAAGCGATGTTCCGGCTTAATTCTAGCTTAGCAGAGCTCGAAAACACTTTTTTCTGGTTTGTTTGAAGGGTACGTGTTTTAAGTGTTGATTTGGTGAAGATCTGATTGGATTTCTTTCGATAGCGATGCTGACGAATATTGTTCCGTCGAAACTTTTTGGACGCTCATAAAAAGCATTAATTAATGGGCCTAGCGTGAATAATAAATTATCACGGCCTATGACAAATAGCTGATGACGTGCGTATTTATCACTAAACGATATCACCGAACGAAAATGATATTTATTGCTTATTCATAACGATTTAGTTATTATGCTTAATTTCATATTTCATTTTCGATGAATTATTACTGTGCATTCATTCGCAACACATAAGCTATGCTCGCATGATGCTTTCTTTATGTTTTTACTTTGATTGGGAATATTCACTGCATTTATTTTGCACGTTACATTGCACTTGGTCGTTGCTCGAAATTTGCACATAACATTTCATCATTCCGTATGAATTCTTCTTGACGATTCGACCACAGTTCCTAAAGCGATCGACATTTTATTTCGAAATATTAAATTAGTTGATGCGTTTGGATTGGTGATAACGCGCAGCTTGTACCAAGTTCTTCGCAAAATGAACTAATTAAAAGTTCTTAGTAAGATACTGCATACCCCTCAACCAATGAGTTGCTGTTACGCAGAGAATCGGAATGAATTGAATTTATAACAATGAGATGTTTTTTATTCCGAATGGCTAATGGATTGAATGAGAAAATCACATCAACTCATTCATTAGATGAATTAATGGTTTTTTTTTTTCACTGGATAAGGGCGTTGGTGAAGAAATTTAGAAGTGTTTATACAGTATACTCAATGAGTGATTTCTATAGCAAATGACATTATACAATTGGATGCACTGAAAATGAGAATAAACAGATGGCTGAACGTTTGCACAACGTTCTGAAAAAATTGTTTTGATTAGGTGCAGAAGAAGAACATTCAATACTGTCATAGTGACGATTCCTGGGAAAGAATTGGCAATTTTTTTTGTTAATTTCAGTTGTTAAGTTGTTTCAGTTAATTTCGTTTTGAATATAATTATTGAATATATTGAATAATTGAATATAAATAACAATTAATTCAATAATTCAAATCATTCACATTTACCAGTAAATGAAACTGCTTTGAGTAGCTGACAATCAGAAGATTCAGCTGATCCATTTGAAAGTTTCTCATTCGTTTGGGTCAAGAAATTAATGCAAATCAACACTGATATCTGAGTTTATCATTTTCAGTCAGAAAATGAGCTTATCAATTTTTCTCAGTCAGTTAGACATTATCATTCTCAGTCAGAAAAGACACACTGAGCAATCATCTGCCGAAATTCAGCTTATTTTTGATCAATGTGCATCTTTCGGTGTAAAATGTCGAATTGGAAAGAAAATCAAAAATCAGATCTGTTGAGGTATTAGCAAACATTTCAGATCCAATCAACTCCAAAGACCTGCGAATAATTTCTGAACATTAAGCACATTATCCATCAAAAAAGTCGGTATCAACTGACCTTTCGCCGTGTTATTCGTGTGAAAATTGATTTATTCGACCGAATTTTCATAAGTGCTTCCGAATCGAACGATAACGACGACTCACCCCAATCGAAACATGTCCACTCATTCCTTCGCTCACTTTAATATCGCCATAAAAATTTATCGCAACCCTAACGAACAAACTCAATTGAATTGCTCACGTTAGGTCATAAGCCATCCCATCTATGAAATACCGTAGTTTCGGTAATTCGAAATTTCTCTTATTAATGAGACAATAATGCAATTTATTGGCACCAATGGGTCGACTGCATTGTTTTGGCATTCGTTTTGGAACATTTTGATGAAAGAATACAATTCGACTTCAATACGCTTTTTTGATTCCAATGCGTCGCTGTAAGTTACATGCGTTCGGAATGCTTTCGCTATGAAATGAACGAACGTTGAGCTGTGTTTTGGAATGTTGAAGAAAAGAGATGATTGACGCAGAAAAAATCATAAATTTATTTATGCATATGGAATGAGTATCAACAATACAGATATGCAGCTGCTTTAACGAATTACCTCATCAAATTTGTAATCAACACCGAAACTATTCATAAGCGATTTGGTGATTGATTGTTGTTTGCATCAAACATTTGCAATAGATTTGATCATTTTTATGATATTTTGAGTGCTAATAGAGCGGATTGCGTTCGGTGATTCATTTGTTGATATGAACAGAATGGGAACAGAAGAAATTGTGTTGTTTTGCATTGTTGAGCACAATGCTTGAAATAAATCAGCTGCACTTTTGCGTTCATACATAGCAGTTTAGGTTTCGTGAGGTTTTGATACGAAGACGATTCAAAACAATATAGGAGAAAGAAGCCAGTGAGAACGTTGATGAACGCTAATATTTACAGCTCCCTTTTTTTAGTCTTCTGTGCAATTACTTTCAGATATCATCCCAGAGTTGATCGGCAGTTAATTTGATTGCATTCATCTTACAGCAATGCGGAGTCAGCTGATCGAACGAAAACTAACGATTTTAATTATGAAATTCTCTTTCGCAATCATCTCTCTCCGTCAGTGAATTTCAATTTCGTTTGAATATCCGTTTGATGAATTTCTCTAAAAATTCAATTTACGTCCAAATTGAAAAACCAATTAAGAGAAACCAAACGAGGCTCGTCTTGGTTGGTGAACATTCCTGAATGGTACTAAAGTGGAATGCGAGAATAAGACAAAGTTGAATGCATTGTTCATTATCGAGTCAATCTGCTACAATGAAGAAAATTTTTTGGTAGTATTCGATGCATCAGTCATACTTTCGGCTGTACTTTGCTGATATCCCTTTCCAGGTCACTTCAAACAATTGAAATGTTTACAGCATAAATTTTGATGAAGAAACGTTTCAAAGATTCAACTGACAGTTGTTGCTTTACGAATGCAATATGAATTTGACAAATGAAACGGATTAGAGTCATTCGGATTTGCCCCAAACAAATTATGCAACCTTTAAAAGAGACAAATTCTTTACGAGCCTGACTGATCAGTTAGGAAAACTTTTTCTTGCACATCATCATCATGGTAGTTTCTTGTTTCATTCAGAAGGTTCTGTTTGCCCGATGGTGTAATTATTGGATGAGACTGATTAACGAAGCAGAGAGCTTTAAGTGGTTCCATGAGTTTCAGCATGACTCTTCGAAATCCCCATTAACAATCATTGATGAATGGGTTGAAAAGTTGAAACACAAAAAGCATACAAACATGAACGTTTGCAGTCAATCGTATCCTCACGGACTCTCCTCAGTCTTCTGCAAACAGCATATGTCTCATTTGATTGTAGATTCATTCCGTGCTGTTTTGTCCATTTTGTGTACTCTGGCACCAAACCAGTCGACTTTTCATGGAATTTTGTTTTTGCACATCAATTTCTAACGATATGGTATAGTGAAAGTGTCGACTGCATATCCGCTAGCATTGCAGCATACAGCTCATAAGGTCAACAATTGTTGCTAATGAAATTGCATAGATAATCGAGTGATTGAACAGATCCAACCAAGAAATGACATAGAATTGCGCCTTTCCTGTGAAATGAAAGCAAATTAGCAACGATTGCAGAACGAAATTCAGAAAAAAAAACAAATGTCGAAGTCCACAGGGAAGAAATCTTGGAAATAATTATCGGTTCAAGGAAGTGTTCAATGATGAATGGTATCCTTTCCAATGAACACCAATTTGAATGCTTTGGTTATAGCGACCTCGTCAAATACAGCACGTTAGGAGATTGTTGGTAGTGAGATTGAAATTTTTCATGGACAATTCGAGACAAACATCCATCATTATGAAATACGTTGGAACCATATATTCCATTGGGTCATTACAAGTAATATGTAAAGTAACTTTGTAAAATCACTCTGTTTGATAATGTTCTTTCTCTCACGCTGAATGGCACCGTCTATTGAACTCAGTGAATATGCAGATGGTGCAATCTAATATTGTTAGTGCCACTGCAAAAGTAATCCATTGTTTAGCTTACTGTGCAAGATATTCGGTTTATTACAAGAGTGTATTCAATCACAGAAGTTTTTCAGTTGGCTACGTCGCTTTGCAGCTGCTAATCAGCGATTCAGTCATGAAAATCGCTGTTCGTTACGAAGCAAAAACTGTAGGAAAAATGAAAACATCACAAATAAACATTCCATTGGCAAATCAGAAAAAAGAAGTGTTACGCTCTACATCGATACGGCATACATCTGGAGCAATTTTTTCTTTTCAAAACGATGAATTCTGTTTGCTCATTCAAAAATGTTCTGCTGCTAATGATTTTGAATCTTAAAAGGAAACATCGACTAAAAATGATACATACAAAGCTGTATGTATCATTTTTAAGTTATTGACTGTAAGGGCAAACTATTCCAAAGCATGACTTTAATAGAAAAAATGAACTGAAATTGAACGAATAAACACCGATCACAATTTTTCGGAGTCATTTTGATGTCAAACTGAACGTATGATCACATGAAACAGCATTTTCTTGATACCGATGGCTTACGTCAGTGCTGTGCATCGATGTAAATCTTCGACATCATGCATACAGTCTTATTGTGTGCGTCATTCGACAAGATTCTCAACCCAACGTACAGTATTTTAACACCGCTTCAGTTCCAACTCCATCGCATTGTTGTTTTGCCATACTTTTTGAATCAGGGTGTTATTGGTTCACCACAAATACTTCTCATTCCAGGATGCTTTGGTGCAGTGCATCAATAACGTGTTGTCAAAGGACAATAAAATATACAAGCATGCACCCATAATTCACTTCTGGAATATGCTTAAGTGGAAAGTAGCTGTGAAATCGATTCGCAATGAAAATATAAGAGTGTTTCTTTCACTGTGAGATGAATGCACCATTCATCTAAATTATTTTTATCAAAATTTGTAATGCGATGATAATCAAATAAATATTCTTGTTGGTAAGTAATGTTTCATCGCTTTTTACCGGTTCACAAATAACTCCAATCAAAACTTTTATTTCACTTCAGCCGTTTTATTCTTGCGAAACAATTCACAGATCAAAGTCAGTTTGATAACTCAACAAATCTTTTTATCAGTTGTGTCAATAAGAATTTTCAAGTTCATTGATTCTGTTATTGAATCTTCTTCCAAGCTGCATGGAATTTTTCTTTGAGCACAATTCAAGTCGGCTGCAATTGAATGAAGTTTCAGTCGCATGGCACACAAGAAGAAACAAATCGTATTTCTCTTGTATGTATAAGAAAAATGCGTTTGGGTACGTTCTGAAGGTTACTCGTACTAAAATGCACTTGTTGTGATCGTTTGGACGACCGATGAAAGAAGTATTCAGTGAAAGTGTAATGGCGGAAAGAAAGGCGAAGAAGATTTACGAAGAACGACTGAAGAGAATTCGGTATATTAATCACATATTGCACACTAACAGAAATACGCAATAATCATATAGGTGAATGCAAAAGTATATATGCAATTACATCATTCATCCATCATATGCAACAACCGTTTCAATTCGAACGGAACGGACGACAAAGCAGCAGCTAACGAGGAATTGTTTTGTGTGTTGTGTTGTTGTTATTGATATGCTGAGAGTTTGAATTTGAGACAGATGATGCGTATAATTCTGATATAAATGAATAAAGTTTAGCTCACATTCAACACTCACTCACCTACCTATCATGTTCAGCTATTCATCATCACGTTCACTGATTTCAAAACAGACACAGATCTGATCTTTTTTTGAGAATTTATTTTCGGAAAGCTTTGGTTTTATTTTATTTGATTGGTTTGTTGTTAGTTTGTGTTAGTGGGACTGTCCGCTCTTTATTTTCCTCGATTTTAATCACTGAATAATCGAAAGTGATGAAATTTTTATTTTATTTTGTTGAACGTTTTTCGTTCATTATGATCCGCTTATTTCTGGCACAGTTTTTTTTTGGAACTGCGATCAACTTTTTTTGTCAGCTTCCGATTGATTCATTTAACTCATTTCAGTGAAATTGCTTCAAGCCAATTTTTCAAATGTTGCCCTCTGTGTGCACAATTGTCTGTTTCGTAATAGTTTCTCATCGTTTCGTTCTTCGCAGTTTGAGATGATTAGAATTCTGAATGAGCCAATATAACAGTGGAGTATTGGATTGGTAACATCATTGCTTGTATGCTGATTGCACTTCACTTAAAACTGGAAATTTATCTTCCAAAAAATGGATTACAACTGAAAACATCGACTGCGCTTCATCATTAATCCATAAAGCATTCAAGCAAAACGTCTAACGGATAATTTGTTTAGGAAATTGAGTGCTATTGTTTCGAAACAGATTCAGTAAATGCAAGTAGCAGATGAAAATCGGATGAGGCAAAGCCCGATTCGTTTGTTCATTGCGCCGACGCAATAGTCAAGGGACAAATAGAAACCATTAAAGTGGGCATATAAATCCCCGAAACATTTCCAATGACAGTACTTCTTTTCTATTGATTATGTTTCACTCGAAATGAAAGCACTAAGACGAAAATGTTATAAAGATTGTTCTTAAAATGGTTCACGCACTATCAGCCATCTAAAACAATTTATGTTGAATTACCGTATAGGGTTATTGAGTGCTCATTGCGCAAATAACATTGAACTGGTTTACGGGAATGCATTCGGTGCATTTGTTAGATCTGAATTGAAATGTTTCAGTATTCAGTGCAGTGCTCGTCAATTAACGTCCACGAACAAAACGTTGCAATGAAAAACCGTTCCGCATGCTTTAAGAAGCCTTTTTGCTACGACTTATCATTCTGAGGCGTACTTTTTTCTATTCGGTCTTTCTGCTTTGCCCAAATAAAGTATTGTTGTAAAAGTGTTGTCACAGAAGTCTCGTAATTTGACGTGCTTGAATAGAATGCTTGAATCGACAACAATGTGTAGTTGTGAGACTCCTCTATTTGTTTTGAGACTGAAAACGGTTGACAAACTCATGCGAAATGTCTGAAATTCTTAAATGAATCGTAACAGTTCATTGTATCACTCATTAAAATTCGACCAAACTAGATACATTCAACTAGGTGATTTGATCAGTAAAAAATTGTTTTCACATTGACCATGATAGACCTTATTTCATTAGTAGTATGCAATTTTTAAAACCAGATTTAATAATTAACATCTGCAATAGTAAGCATTCGATGTTCTTGAATTGCTGTCCAGTGGAACCGGTTTCGTAAAATTGGCAGCATTTTGCGCATTTTTTGATTTCTCTCAAGCTGCTTCGTTTTGTTGTCCTCTCATCCTGCATGCGAGCATGTAATGAGAATTCCATGTCGACGGTTACATGCAAACAATTGAGAAATCATGCATAAATTAACGTTCTCTCTCTCTATAATACCTCATCTAATAATAATAATATACGACTGAAAATAATATACGACTCAGATCACGGATACGAATACAAATTAAATGAATCGTATGTAGTACACCTTGTTATGAGAACAATCTGGTTGCTTTGCGAAACAAAAAGAAGTGCGCTGACCAACGAGAAATATGATGGCAATTTGATTGATGCCTAAACAACGATGCACGCAATTGGTTCCCATTTCGATAATGCAAAATCTTGCAATCAAAAAAGACAAAATTGATGTTGAGTTATATTCATTCATGTTCAGCGAATGCATATGATGCATTGATGGTGATTGTTCAAGTTAAATGTTCGCAAAAATATTATGCGAATACTGAAGCGTGAAAGGAATGTTTGCCTAATAATTGACAGAGTGCAATCGTGTATGTATGTCTGAATGCCGTATTTGTAGAATTACAATAGTCCGTAGTTTTGTAAGACATATACATGCGTGTATGCACATTTACAGCAAAACTAGAATAGAAAGATGATTATGTTTATATTCTAGTTGATTTATAGTGTTTACAGCATTTTGTATTGAACTAGGAGTGAATATAGATGATATTCAAGTCATAAATTTATAAGTGTTGTTTGATGGGAATGATGATGATGATGATGATATACGTTTGCGGTGGTATATGTATAATTTGGATGATGAAAGTAAATACGGCGGAGAGATGAATAAGAGAGGTGCACGAATACAGCAAACGAAACGAAAGATAGATGGATGATGGCTCGTACCGAGTGCCAGATGGCGGCCACCAAATAAAGCGGCGATGGATGACAGTCGAATGCACCGAATGAATCAATTCGTATCTCACAACTAAATGATCGCTATTTATGCATCTCACCGGATTTTATACAATACGATCACGAAACTTTCATTCATTCACATACAATATCACACACCTTTGCCATACCCTTCGCATAACTCCACTGTCATCTCTTAATATCTGTCACTTCAAATATAACTTCTCAATCAATTCCTCCAGTTATCATTTCTGTTACAATACACTGTTCACTGTGCTAATTATCGTCTAAATCGTTGATGGTTTTAATACTTGAATTATGCTGTTACTTTTAAATTTTTGTTTTGTAAATATTTCTTGAATATAGTGAATCGTTTTCAAAATATTCTGTAGAGTGTAACTTTGCGTGCGTTGGATGTGTGCCTATATTGTTCTTGTAAATCGGATTGTTCAATTTGTTGACTTCGCCGCATCAACTCTAAACTTCCAGCATCTTTACGATGTTTACTTTATGAATTCTCAAGCAAAATTGTACCAAAACGTTGCGTTGCATATATGGGAATGTTGTGTTGCAGCGAAAGTTGCTCGTTTGTTCATAAACATCTACAGTACAGTATTTGCTTATCTTCACTGAGTGTTGTTTGCTTCAACAAAACTAACAAAATTCCTCCATTATAATCGGATTTCATTCGTTGTTGAGGTAGGTAAGCAGGGTATTCGTTGAATCCGTATTTGAATTTCTTCTCAACTCTTTCGTTTTTTTGTGCTCATTATATTTAGTTTACACTTCCATATTGTGCGCAGTGTGATCATTTTCACAAGAGTTCTATCAATGAGTGGATAAAAACGAAGAAGACATCAGTGCGTAATGAGTCGATCTGAAGGTGATGAACCACTCAAAAATTGAAAACATTCCGGTTGAGGTGATGAGCAAAACCGGTTCCGCGAGAAATTCAGCAGAAAAAGCAACATTTCATTTGGATGATTTATTTGTTGTATAATGAAAACGATTCGAAATAAATTCTTATAGTCAAGCATGAAAAAGTGATAGAAAGTCAATGATCATAATCTCTTAGAAGTGAACAAATTTGAGAATTTACAGGTTTTTGTTACATGCATGATACTCATCATGTCTGTTAAATATATGTACATGATGCGCAAGTCTAAGGAATGTTTGCATTTTAGTGGAATAAACGAATTAAATAAGGCAAATCAAACCAACGAACTATCCATGTATTCAGTCTAACGACATCCACAAACCACATTTGCAACCTTAATGCAGTTGTTATGTGTATGTAGATACTTATAACTATGTTATTATCCATTATTTAAGACATCGATCAGCTTACATTCATGAAGATTGCTCTGAAACGATCACGTTTGATTGACTAAACGACTGGCTCGCCTTCTCTTTGCGTCATATCTGCCTATCATATCATTGCTGCCTACTGGTATGAAGTGAGTGCCAGTATGCATAAAAGAGTAGGTTGTTTATCTATGCATATGTGCACGAATGAATGAATGTATTTGTATGTGTGCTGTACTGATCATGCATTCATTCCTCTGGGAAATGAACATGCTAACACACCAATTTTATCGTTTTGGACCTTCTCGACAATCGCTCTTCCAACGTCTATATAGATGTGATTAGTGCCATGAATGTGCAACATGATCTTCTTATATGGATATTTTATCGATATTTTATAGTGATATATATATATATATATATATATATATATGTGGTGTGCAACCTTAATTAAATGACAATACGTCATCTATTATGACGTATTCTCGTTCAAGTTATTTTTTAGGCTCGGGAACGGTCGCATTCGACAGTTTCCATGACCAAATCTAGTTATCACAACAACTTTTTGAACTTCCAGCAGATTTTCATCATTACAAAACTATTGCCTCTTCAACCACACTACACCTTTGCAAGGTTCGAATGAAGAAGCACTGTGGACCGTGCAATCGAAGATAAGAGACATGCAGAATCATACAAATCAATCGAAATTTCCTTGATTCTTAGGTGTACACTCAACTTGCTGCTCAACTTAGGCTTCATTCAATTCTTTCACTGATCGCAGTAGTGCCCATTGCAACGAAATAAATGATCTTGTTGATATACTCAACAAAGATATGAACTCTGCTTGATAAATGATTGAATAATCCTCAGTGAATAAGATCGAGATCTAAAGCCGCTGGTGGGTGGTGAATGTCACCACGATGCAATTACCAAATAGCTGTGGTGATCGTATGACTGAAATCTTCATCAAAAAATTTTCCCACTCTCGAGATGCCCATATCCTGGATTCATAAGATACATTCAACAACTCGACACTCGTTTGTCCGTACAACGACACTGACGTTCTTAGGATGTATTGTATGCTTATAGAGTACACTGATAGAATCCTTATGCTTCCAGGCTGCTTGTACTGGTCTCATGAAAGACACTTAGTTATTTGTTGAGGTCAGGTATTTCGAGTAAGAGAGTAAAGTTGGGTGATTCAAAGAGGTGCTATATCAAACTCTGAACAATAAACTAACTAATATATAATCATTTATCAGTAATTAATCGATGAGCACTGATGCACTCATGGACAGAACATCACCTTCATATTCATCAGTTCCTAGATGCAATCAAAAGATGATCTTCATTTGATGACATCAACAACGACAACGTCTAAAATCAGCATTCTGTATTTCTCGTTCCGAGCAAACACCCAATCAGCTCAGTTTTGAATTTAAGTTCATTCGGTTGCCTTTCTGCAGAGTATAACACCGTTCGTTGATTCGTTTGAAATGCGTGGAATGAAGAACAAACGAAACGCAAACGGCAATAAGCAAGCAGCAATCGATGCATCTCCATTGCTTTGTGTCAGATCTCTATTCAGCCATGTGTTTCTTGAAGAACATAGACATTGGCTGTTAAGAATAGTGGTGGGAAGAGAGTGGACGAAAGAACGGTTTAATTTGATGGTTGATGGCCGAATGTGCCGGTGCTATAGGCGGTTAGAGAAGATGCACTTTTTTAAACTGCGAAACAATGAATTATCTCAAATTCAATTATATTTCTTTTCGATTGTAATTGATTTCGAACATTTGAAATTTCTACGCGATTTGTTACAATCAATAATTCAAACGATTTCACTTAAAATAACATATTCCATCTGATGGCAGTCAATTACATCGGATCATGGCTAATAAATTGAATATGTGAGACAATTCACGAAACTGTTCAAGTAAACATTTTCGAAGTTCATTTTACACTTTTCCGTCACGGAATTTGCTGCATCAAGTTGTTCTCTCTTTTCCTGCATCCAATCCCATTCAAAAACACCGTTAGTGAAGTTTCTTGCTCATACTGGACATGTAATCACTAATTCATCCTCAAATCAAGTACTACATTTACAGGGGATTCAGAAACATATCGGCAGTTGGAAGGGACTCAGCACATTCTTGTTTTGACTCGAATTTGCAATCAAAAATATTATTTTTTTAATGGATCAGCTGAATCACAGATTGAAGTTTGACGTATTTAATGATAGAGGAGATCGACAATAACTGACTATTTGAGCGATTAAAAAATTCGCGCAGCAACTTGTTTTTTAAACCGCATTATTAAAAACTTTTGAAAATAAAAGATCACTCTGAAAATCGCTTCATCCCATGTCTCTCCATGACACTGTATAGTGTCTCTTCTCTCTCTGCTGAAATTCAGATTCATTGGGATGTATTATTCCGCGCTGAATGATATGCATCTCGTTTATTCAACGTTGATTTCTCAATTTTGAGATGATTCGTTGTGATTACATACCGGTTAGGCAGTTTCAATTGTCCTCTTACATGGATTATTTCAATTGATCTGTCTGCGTAATACGATAATTATCATGAAAGGCTCGGTTAAGAGCGATAATTTCGGTTGGTAAACACTGATTATCAATCAGTTAATGATCATTTTAATTCTGATAAATAGTAGTTATTGTTCTCAACAATATATGTACACATATGAAGTGCTTTACTGATTCACTGATGTGATATGCGAATACGTTGAATAGTTCAGTATTGTTCTTCATTTGATTTGCATAAGAATTAGGATGACTTAAATTTTGATTTATTGTTTTAGCACTGAATTGTTTATAAATATCGGACGAGTGAGCTTATTCAGTAGCATTTGTTATGAGATGCTAGCAGTCGGCTTTTACATCACATTGTGTACACCCACCAACCATAAACGTACGTATGCAGAATGCTTCTCTTCATTTCACTCCGTATCATAATCCTATCACAACTCACGCTTTTATTGGCGTCAATAACTGTTCGTTCGTACATTTCGAGCTGATTATGAATGGTCCGTCCTTTCACGTTATACGTCTATCCTTCGACGAGTCGTCTATCAAGCATCTGTCTCTTGGCTTACTTTAGAATGAACTGCGAATCAATTCAGTAGCTGAATACTTTTCTGTAAATGAATTGGGTTTAGTGTCAGCGTCATCTTATCGTATCATTCAGTTCAGTGTATTTATGCCATATCAAAAGTGAAATGTTATAATAATTGAGTGGTGCAATAACACTGTTTCAATGAGTCAACTATCATTAACCAGCGAGTCTAAGTTGAGCACGCAAATGCTTATTGAGCACTCGTCATGCGATACGAGCGCCATAAACAAGCTAATAGTCAATATAAAAAGCCCAAACAACATTTCACTGTCATTGATGTACTTGTTGGTTATTATGGTGCCCTTTTAATCCATGCCAATGGATTGTTCGTTTCAGTCGTGGTGTGAGCATTGCACCTGAGTCCAGTCAATTCTGCGATCCAGTTTTCTCTGTTCCAGTACTTTTTTTAGAATACTATAACTTGGAATTCATCTCTGCATGGTTAGTTCTTAACAAATCAGACTTCAGAATCATTCAGTTTAACGAATCACCGTCGATAACGTGTTTGCCAGACTTTTAGTTTTCTCTCTCATTCATTTCGTAGATGTTCACCATATTGCATTCGTCATCTTCATTAAAATTCACGTTCGTTCAAATCTCATTTATTCGTGACATTCTCAAACGTCCTTTACGAAAATCAAGTCTGTTTTTCGCCAGCCATTACGCATCGTTTCTAAACAACAGTTACAAAGGAACGAACATTTCTTTCGAAAAAATTTTTGCAGATATTTTCAGTAATGTTACAACGAAGTTGTCATCGTATCAAGACATCTTTTTAACAAGTCAAACTGATATGGCGATGGTTATAGTTGACTGCTTATCATTATTTGCTTAGCAGTGGTAACGCTTTATCAATATTCATAATTGATTACCACCGTCGAAGTATTCGTATGCTCAGTTTCAGTCATATGAATGGTCTACCTGTCAGAGAGATCTCTCTGAGCAAAATAGATCAGTGAACAGTTACGGTTACGAATGAGCCATATAAACAATTTTTTTCAGTGTGAAGAAATAACCGAAATTCTGATGAACCTTACACATTCTTTCACTTTGCAGTATTTATTCACCTTCAAATAAAAGATTACTTGTCTGCTCTTCTTCATTTCAATACGTTTCTTGACCTTCATCATAAACAATCCCACAGTTTTATCAACGCTATTTCAAAACTGGTGTAATTCATAAGAGCATTAAAACCAGTTTTGATGGCACACAAAAAAGATGCGATTAAATAAGTAAGAATGATAGTTAGATACATTATTGGTAGCCACTTAATCTGTATTAAAAAATGTCACTTTCAAGTTTATAAAATCATTTTGAGCGTTCATCATGATTCCAGTATTGATGAAAAGTGTTTCATTTCGTATTAATTGCATTTGAAATGCATCAGCTTCCTAAATGATTATCGAGTTATTCATTATTCATGCCGCTTAAATCATCGTCATTCACCAACGATACCAAACAACACAATTATATTCCTTTCAGTGTTTCTTCTAAATGTCTGCGTCTCATTGTGTGTTCTATGTGAGGTTTATGTGGATGTATGTATGTATTTGCAAATCAATGAGATCGCTTTCGAATTGAATTTGCATGCAAGGATAAGGCATAAGATATTATGTGCAGATATACAGATAGCCAGATTGCCTTCCGAAGGCCGACTAGCATTGTGATCGCTACAATTACAATTACTATTACTACCACTAATACCAGTAATGATGCTGTTACTGATGCCATATTGCACTAATACGCCGTAGTAGGTTTGTCTGTTTTGAGTGTCGTGTGCCTTCCGTTCAACGCGACCATACACGATGAATTAATCTAATTCACTATATGTTCATTCCTGGATATTGATATATGTTTATGCATCTATATTCATGCATTTACGATTATTTATGGACCTCTCATGGAATCTTATACAATATTAATGTCCCTCCTTCGAACAACAATAATTTACCGTCATATATAACAACGAAATGCACGTTGTTCATCTTATCGCTGATTACCACAAATGAAATATCGTTTTGCTTCTGTGAAAATGAAACTACCAACAAAGTACCGTAACAGATAATAGATGAAAAGTAAAACGAGCAAATCAGCGGTAAGCAAGTAATAAGCAGTGATGGTTAATTAAAAGTATACGTATTCATAGATGTAGAGTAATTTTAATAGAAATGAGATATATGCTAGTGCTATGTATAGCCATGTTGTATGTACGAGTTGTGCTGGATATATGGGTTTTGGTTGATTGGCTAAGAGTGAAGCAATTACTCGGGTTGTTATAGAACGATTGTTGCAAAAGAAGACAATTACAGTAGGGCGTGGTCGTCGAGAAAGGATGTACGTGATCGGTCATTTGGAACATCATTTACTTTATTTGGGCTTGGAATAAGGAGGAGATAGATTAGACAATATGGATGAGTGCTAGAAGGATGAAGGTAGTTTGTAGCGAAAGGTTGTATTACTGCTGGTATGTCTCGTCAGCCAGCCCTAAGGGCAGCGTTCTTCTTCAGTTCGTGAAACCGCCCACTGCAACCGGTTGGCTGGCTGCTTGAATGGATGGTTAATAGTAAGATGACTACTGACTGGATAATGGCTGTTCCGCTGTTCCACTAGTGATTGCTTTATGAGAAAATAGAAGAAAAAACAACGCGATAAAGTGAACGTACGTTTGAATGGAAAAGGGGAAGGAGCAGTGCGTAAGCAGCAGCAGCAGCAGCAGCAGCAGCAACAGCATCTTCCAAACAACCAAGTACCTCGTTGTTGTGCTCTTCAATTCCATTCATCACACCGTATAGATAGCTACATTGATACGTACATCGTGCATCTGAGCACAGCCATTCCTCCATCTATTCCCATCGGCAGTCTCATCACGACCCCAACGACAACGTCCATCTGATCCAACGCATCGTTTCGTTTTCAACAATCAATAAGATATCTTCCTTCTCGCCATATATTGACAGCCAGTCACTCGTCTACAGCACACATCCATATATTATCTCCTCGATGTTCATTCTCGTCAACGCATTGTCTTCTCTCCTCCTTACAACTCCACCCATAATAACTAATAATACTAATACTGTAATGTGAACAACGGAACCGAACTGCTCATCCGTCCACCCTCCTTTCTTCCAGCAGCCAGTTATCCTTTATCTCTGTATTCTTCGCCGTTAAACATTTGCAGCCATGCTCCGGTTTGATTCGTTACGGCATTATCTTCATATTGCAAACTTATTACTAGCATTATCAAATTCGTTCGTTTTAAACATTCGTGTTTGAATCATTCACTTGTGATTTTTTCATTTATCACTTCTCTTTATTGTTTCTTCATTGTACAGTATTTCTGCTGATAACCAGTTGCGTATCTATCTGTTTACCTGTACGCGTGTTGTATGTGTGTTTGCATCTGTATGTTACTCTCTATATATTCCCAATCAGTATTCGAATACAATACATTGAGGCTTTCGTAACGCCCATGAATATCGAATGAATCATGAATAAAGGAAATATCTGATACATCTGTTATTTCAGCTTTGCTATGTACGATGAGAACAGTAACGCGGCCGCTGCAGCAGCATCGGCAGCGCTCGGTACCAGTTCAACGTCAACAGCAGGTCTGATGTCACAGTTGTTGAATGTCAAGGATTCCAGATGGTTGCAACTTGAGGTGTGTCGCGAATTTCAACGTGGTCAGTGTTCACGATCTGAACTCGAATGCAAATTCGCGCACCCGCCACCACACGTCGATGTACAGAATGGTCGTGTCACAGCGTGTTATGATTCCATAAAGGTTACTTATTACGATTCACTCATTCTAGTCTATCAGTAACAGAGGTGAGTACACATGAACGCTCATATACGTACATGCTCTTATAATAGCCGCACAATTTCAGCTTCAATAACCATTCCATTTCCTCTATTACCACGAAAATTATCGCCAATTTCATAGCACTTATTGTTTATATGATTGATTTTTATTGCACACGACAACTGAACGCTGAACGCGAGAAAGCATTTCGAAGTGATGCCAATGAATTAGCATTGATATGAACTTTGATGTGATCATTAGCACTTTTTTGAAGCGTTCTGCTCTATGAGTCGTTCGATATGATCACAACTGTTATCCTCGATCAGATGGCTCATTTTCATTGCTCGTTTCATCAACACTTCCACTTGACTATCCATAACTCTTAATCTGCATTTTACTTTCAACTCATATTGCGAAATGCATTAGTCGTCGTTTGTTGACAGCAATAATGCAACCGAACGCGCGT
>JAPYMA010001151.1:0-38448 GCA_035041965.1 Anisakis pegreffii
TTCAATTCTCTTTCCAATGGACTACTTGGCATTGACCGACCAAATTTCTGTTCCAGCACTTTTTCCATTTCAGTCGCTTGCAAAGGCATTATTTCTCCTCATGAAGGTTCTTTTTAAGTTACAATCTCGAAAACTAAACAATGAATTTTCCTGAAACCTTCTGTGCTTGTAGAGAATTGAATTCTGTTTTCAATGGACTACTTGGCATTGACCGATCAAATCTCTGTTCCGACACTTTTTCCACTTCAATTGATCACATCACTTTTATTTGATTGAAACTTCCATGGTTAATCTTTTACTGCTCCCTAAATCAGCCAATTCTTGTAGCCAGTCTTTGTCTGAACGTGGAAAATTCATTTCTCTTCCCAATGACACCTCATGTACACATTCAGGTCAGGTGTAGCCTTGAAATACGTCAAATTCCTGTGCCTCATCGTTGAATTAATTCGCCCTATTGGATCTCTTTTTCTCTGTGCTCTACCTGACCGCGTCGCTTCAAAAGTGCAATTTGGCTTCTGTTACCAACCCCATTTCTCATAGACCCGCAAAATTGAGTTCGATGATGTCGAGAAAGAGGGATTCATGATATTCTGTTTTATTCGTGCTTGTTTGTTTTGTTATTTGGATCCTTCTTTTAGCTGATTATGCCTTTAAAATTTGATTTAGTTTATTTCTTGCATCAGTCAACAATAATTCAACATTATCCATTCCACCATTTGCACAAGTTGATGTATTGTGTTTGCTATTGAATTCCCATATTTAGTTGAAAATCAATAGTATCCCCTTGAATTGTGACATACTTTATGAATTCGTCCGAATTTTTGCATTCATATATAACACCGTTCGCTAATTGAGCGATGAATTGGTTTTCTCAGTTCAGACTTCCGTCAAATTTTGTCAATATAGCTTCAAGTGTTCCATCCTGTAAAGTCGGTATTCCAAATTTCATTTTTTGACAAATTATCGAAATGTACTGATATTTGAGAAGTTGTGTTGAGCAAGTTTTTCTTCCGGTTTTCAGGTAACCAATGGCTTGGCACCTTACAAACGAAGGTGATTGGACGACTAGTGAGTTAGTTTCGCTTTTGAAGTATGTTATCCAAAATGCTTCGAAAATGACACAATCCACACTGGCGCTTTGCACACATCGAATATGCATAAGTTTATCAAAATGTTAGTGGTTTTTCCTCCTATCAATTCATTTGCTTGTATTATGGGTAATTTTCTATTTTAGGTTGGTGAGATCAAAACGACGTTTCATTAACATTCGCAGTTGAATATGTTATTTATGATTAGTTAGAAAACAGCAAGAAATGTTCTCATGAACGAAATGCCGTTGTGATCTTACCAACCTGAAATACAACATTCCCATATTTTGCTGTTGTTCGTGATTGCTGATCAGATCCACAGAACTGCTGCACTGCCCACAAACTCGTCTCACATCCACTCAACTTGCTTTACTCACTGGAAGTTCAAGATGACGACGCTAGACTCACTCGACGACGACATGAAGAAAGTCAGATGGAAACGGACAAAGAGCCGACATCAAGACACAACAAGGCTCAACAGCAAGAAAATAATTATCAAGATCTAGTAACACGATCCAGATCTCGAACACTCAAAACCGGTTCAACGTTAGTCTCGTGTATAATAAATATTTGAGGCACCGATTGGCGTCAGCGAGCAAAATAAAATCCCTTACAGTATCCATTTCCTACTTGTAATCTCTAATGAATCACCTGCTTCGTGATGGCATTGCTTTTCTTCCGAGAACTTTCAACTAAATTTCATTTCTAGTTCAAAATACCAATTAGTCACGCAAACTCTCCACAATCATTTATATTCCAGAACAATGCTGTAACGAATTCATGTGTGCTATTTCATGTTCAGATGCAATAATGCTCATTTCATCAGAAATTTCAGTAATCAAAGCTGGCGCTGTCAGCGATCGATAGGCACAGTATGAAAGAAGTGTGAATGATTTTCTTCATTCTTGAGCATTCTTGAACAATGATTTGAACAATTTCTCTAATCTCATCATGGCACCAAAAATTTAAATGCCATCAACTCATCGGTTCTCACTTCTTTTCTCATTTGTTGTTGGATTCATTTCTCATGTAGTTTTTGAAATTCTCTTATGTCCAAACGCTAAGCAGTTCAACTCGTCTCATATCCATTAAGGTGTCACCCTATGTTCACATGAATCTATGTGTGTCAAGAGTACCAAGAGTACCTGTTGAAATCCCGAAACTTCGGATTGCAGAACTGGTTGAAAACCACTTCCAAAATACGCAAAACATTTTCACGCTGATAGATCAGGAAGTCAATATCGTGAATAATAACATACGAGTGAATCTTGCGGATGAATGCTTTAAATATCCGAAAGAAATATCTGTCGAGCGGTTGGATATCTGCTGTAACCTATATCTATGTTTCGATCATTTTGTTGTAAACAGACACATCCATCATGATCAGATATGGAAAACAAAAAATATCAAACTTTAAAAAAAACAAAAAATAAAAATTGGAAGCATCCCCACAACTTGAAAAAGTTGTAGGGAGTGAAGTTGCAGAATATTACGACTACTTGAATATGTTAGGAATAATGTAAGAGAAAAGAACTTCGGCAGCGTGCGGAACAGAACTACCAAGCATCCAATCCTCGTGCTAGCACACTACCCACTAGGCCAAGCCGCCGTTGCATAATGCTAATTCAGATCTCACTTCAATACACTGGAAATCTTTTCCCCGCCATATCTTCCGTCCCGCTTGTCCGCCGCAAAAAATATTTGCATATTCGTAATCAGCTATACGAGCCCTACAAAATGATATGCATCTCACCCCGAAACGTTGGGGTAAGTTCGTGACCTTCCCTTGTCAGTGAAATTTGGTGCAGATTGTGCCTTCAACGAAATTTGGAACATCTCCTGAGTTTGATGAAGGTACAGTTTACTGATAAAGTGGAATTTGGTTCAGATTTAGCGAATTTTGATGAAGCTTATGACCTAGATGAAATCTCGTACAGCTTACTGCTTCAGTGTTATTTGTTCCAGTTTATCGGTTCTTCCAACGCCTTGTTGTAATCGACATGGCAAAGAAACACGCAAAATATTCAATTCTTTACTCATCAACAAATCGCCAAATTTATGGCCTTCGACGTCATCAACAAGAAGACGAACTACAGATATGATTTAAGCGTAGCAGCAATTACGAATATCGATAGTGTTCAATATAAATGATTGTGATCTGCACACTGCTGAAGCCTATACGATTGGTTTAATGAAGGAATTGCGATGAATCGAAAACTAAACGGACTAAGCAGGCATCTAATGGCTAACGAATGACGAAACGACGTGATAACCACTGCTGATAAAAACGTACTACGAAGAAGAACCAACACATCAGGTAAGGACTACGTTGCGGATGACGAAGGCTACAAATTAGTGGTCATTTGCTGTGATGAAGTCGTTAGGATGTCAAATATCGTTGTGTTATAATTGTCGCTGCACTCAGTTCTGTTACCTTCAACATAAGTCGAATCAATGGTGTTGCGTTTATAGGGTGGCATTCTAATCGGAACGTCGCACGTCCGTAAGGTGATCCGCAATCACCGCCGTACACCTGATTAACATGGTACCCGGTCAATCTGCCTAAATCCATTTTGCCTAACGACTGTTTCCCTAAAGACACATTGCCTAACGCACAGTTTACTTAAGGCAATATTTGCCTTATGGGGCTGCCTAATGGACGTGTCAGATTCTTAGACGCAACCGTTCAGAACATGATGGGAATGTCCTTCTCGTGGCAATTGTTACAATACCTCTACATATCGAACTTGGTGATTTTTATGGCTTCAAGCAAGGTCAAGTTTTGATAATGAAGTTATCAAGAGCAAACAACGCGTCTAGTTTATCTTTATCGCCGTTGATGGACACTTTGCTTCAGCAGTCTCCTTCAAGGAACTATGTTCAGATGCGTACACAACACATTTCCCATAACAATGCAAGATCATATTTATTAGTAATTATGCACTTCGGAATACATGAAATTAGGTAAAATGGTGATGATAGCTACGTTCATAACAGTAACAACGTATGATAACTAATAACACCTATAATAACAACAAAAGTAGAAATAAAGTAATCCAAAAACTGTAAAAAATGGTAATAACAACAGTAAAAACAATAAAAGTAGTAGCAATAATAACCATAGTAATGACAGCAATAGCAGTAATGATGATAATAACATCGATGACAATAGTAAAGGTAGCAACAATCGCCCATTATTAATTTATCATCATTATTATTGTTATTGGTTATTACTATTATTTCTATTACTGTTGTTTATTCTCATTAAAGCACGTTGTTTATTCTCTTTAGAGCATTCCCCGTGTATTACATTATTATTGAAGACTTTTTTCATAAAGTTACTTCAATGTTTATTATTATTATCATTAACAGTATTATTGTTGTTTTTGTTTATTATTTATACCGCTGTTATTATCATTACAGGGTGTTCCAAAATATGTATACACAGTTTAAGTAATTTTTAACTATGTGTTTATTTTTTGTTTATTATGTTGCAGTTAACTATATGTTTATTATGTTGCAATATCAATTTAGAATGAATGTCCTTTCCCCTAAGTTTACTCTGGCTGTCATCATTCAGTTGAATGAGTTAAATTTGCAAAGAAAAAACAAACAATTGAGTGATCAGCTGCTAAAACGTAAAGCAATAAACAATAAAACTGGGACACCCTACATTTTTATTATTATCATTGTCGTTATTTTTATTGATATTATTGCTATTATTATAATTATAATTACCATTATTTGTCATCACTTTCATTGTTGCTACTTTTATTATTGTCACTGGTGTTGTTTTTGTCAATAAGATGTTTCTATACTACGTTTTTGAAAACTGTTCTATTCTGTTCGATTCCGTTCCAAAATGGTTGCCTTCTGTTCTATCCTGTACGTCCATAGTTTGAGACTAGGGTTTACAAAATCCCGACGTTTTTTCAATCCCGGGATCGGGATTTAATCCCGGGGTCGCTTTTCCACCTCGGGATCAAACAACTTTTGAAATATCGATGCGTGACATGTTTAAATACATTTTTTCGAATCAATATGATCATAATTAATCAGAAAGGATTTAATTCACCAAATTATTGAACAAATACAAGAAAACAAATTATTCAAACTCAAATTATTATTTTATATAATGATACTAATGATCATGCCGCAAGGTACTGTATCTCCTAGGCTAAAGCATCTTGCCATCTCGGGTCTAAGCTATTAACGGTACACTTGCATGTTAATATGAAGTTCCTGATTCTCAAACAACTACTCGCAATACTCCAAATCCATTTTCTCTCAGTGGTAACATCAGCTGAATTCTGGCATTTCAGAAATTTCGATTTTTTTCGAATGAAATGCATCGCATAAATTAAATCATTTGAATTTTGAAAAGAACCTAAAAGTTCAGAGTTTATCTTAAAATTGAAAAAAAAACAAACATCCGCAATGGATTTTGATCGAACCGTCGAGCATTTACACGCTTAATAATTTCGATCAGAAGCCATGGAAATGTACTTGGCATTCATGCTCAAGATCCTTTTGAATGGAACAATTTCGCTCACCTCGATAATGAATTCTTACTATGAGTGTCTCAGTAAGAATTTATGTACCTTTCGATCGGATGAAAATGATCCCTACTAGCGAAGGTAAGAGACTTGCAGTCCTTAGAGGATGATGTTCAATTAACAGATAGAATACTGAAGCCCTACAAATCGAATGGAAGGAAAGAACTCAAAATTTCGTTGAATTTTGTTGCTCTTGGTTCCCATTAGAAAGCGTGATTATCTCTGTTAGTCCACATGGTATTGCATCCAGATAAGCTTGACATATACTAATGAGGGGCAGACCAAACAGTTGAATATTCAATGCAATGTTCCGCAAAAGTTCATCAAGCTGTCGTTAATCATGACCTCCAACTTTTTCCTTGAACGTTTGTCAATGATAGGTGGCAAACAACAAAGACAACTGCATAGGAGTGAGCTGGGAATGATTATGACCGGCTTTTAGATGGGCATTCAATCAAAATTCCTACAAATTGACCTGCTTTATTAAATCCTGAGATCCCGGGATTTTTTAAAATTTAAATCCAGTGATCGAGATCAGAACTGAAATCCTGGGATCCCGTTCAAACCCTATTGAGACCTGTTCAATTCTATTCTGCCCCCCCCTCTTAAACTGTGCTCTACTGTTCTAACTCTTCTAATCTGTTCCGTCAGTCAGAAAAGCGACACGATAAAAGTTGTGGTAATCAGGCTTCGAAACGTACTTTTGTGGCATTTGTAGGGCAAAATGGATATTATTTCGGAGGCAATTGACAGCTGTTGACTGTGATGATTGGAGGAAAGCGGAGGGTTTCGGGCTCTGACAACCACCATCGTTGAAGAACAGAGGATTCTCCTTTCATCTCAACAGTTCGGTCAGAAACTGATGCGCGGTTTCTCATTCTAATGAGTTCGGATTGAACTGATTCGTTCAATCGGACTCGAATCGTCCAAGCATAAACTTTTATTGGAGGCGTAAAATGTGAACAATGTTTGTGATGGATTGCTCCTAGAGTTTAGAGTACGACCAACATTTGAATGTGGGGTGCTCATTCGGAAGCACAGTTGCATCCTTTAGATGTTTTTCGAGGAATTCCTCGCAAACGGTCATTGGCAGCTTTGAGAATTAACTGCGATAACTTGCACTTGATGAGTTGTTTCACCTCTCACTGATGGCTATTCGTCTCTCCCAAGTGATATTGAATATGATTTTTTTTTGGTGGATTCGAATCTCTGACAGTTACTAGCATTTAATTACTTGGAGAAGTATTTCTCGTCATCCTTGCAGAATAGTACGAATGCATAATAACAAGTAAAATGAGAACAATATTAATAAAAACAATAATGATAAGGAAAATGATAAATTATGATAAATGATAATAAGAATGAATAATAATTGTTTAAACAATATCAATAAAGAATAACATTAATAACTAATAATAGTAAAAACACTGATAATAATAAATAATAAAAAATATTAATAAATATGATAATAATAATGATAATACAGCTTATTGAACACAAAGCTCAATTATTCTCCGGTTCGCGGACCTGTAACGTTTGTAAACCATCTGACCAAATCGACCTTCAGTAAACGCAATCGAAATGTTATATTTGATCGCATTCTAAAAATGTCCAACAGATACTCAACTTCAGGAAGTCGCACTTGCGAATTACCCACAACCGTGGATACCTGACCTGTTTAACTGCAGATTTCGTGAAGGATTTTTACGTGATCCATTAGCCGATAAAGTACACATTTGCATTATTTATCATATTTCCTTTGAAAATTCTTCCATTTTCATTGCTTACAAGCTTCAAATGGTGAATCTGGTTTGTTCCCAGTGGTTTTTATGAACACAGATAACTACTTGATTGCAATTACTTCAATCATCTATGTTTTGATGAGAGATTAGTAAGGAGTGCAATATCTTGGTCACTGTAAAATGGACTGGCAAATACAGGCCTCATTTTAGACCAGCAGTTAATTCCACGGTATTAATAGGATCACTTGAGGCTTCACTGTTTTGCTAAACACTAAGAACGAATTGGCTCAACTGATTGTGACTTTTTGTCATTTAGATTGTCCGAATGGGTCATTGATTATTTTGGACGTAAGCATTTGTTTCGCAAAATTTGATCCCATTTATTTCCCGGGTTTGAGTAATATCCGAGAACGGTTAGAATTTCAGCTTCTTGCGTCCCCTTATTAAAAAGCTACATTCGTTCTAATTTTTGAAAAAGGACACGACTGTCGGAAATGAGCAGTCGTGGATTGTCGAAAAAAGAGAAGAATGCTCAGAATCGAGTTCTCCGCTGCAGTGGTTGGTCGTGATGGCACAACCATGCTGACTTGCTACGGAATAACACAATTGAAGAGCATATTGAAACAGCAATAGCAAAATATCGGTAAGTTTAATATCTGACAGATGTAAAGAAATGGTTTTTCAATCTGTAACCGAAAAATTGTCAATATCTGGAATAAGCAAATAAAAATCAACTGTTGGGCCAAATTCTCACTGAGGGAGCAGAACTCTCAGCAAAATCAATTGTGCTGTCGGACTTCCAAATTTGGAGACTCAGTGAATAGTTGCCATCTATTCATTGTTCCACTACGTCCACTAAAATAATTTCAATATTTGCTCACCAATAGCTCGGACAGCTAGGAATCGCTGAAAGTGCGATCGTTCAACGACCGGAATGCGTGCGGGAATTGGATTAGACGAAACCCCATCAGTGTTTTATTGCTTTCTTTTTTTTCGCTCATCCCACTTACGCGCTCGAACAAATGGACTAATTGTAAATAAGAATTGGAAACGAAATCGAAATCGAATGAACACAATTTGGTTCGATGGAGTCTTCTTCAAAAGACGTTCGTAGAACCAATGAACTGATCGGCGAATGATCTGTTGATTGTTCACCGGGAAGGAACGTGTAAACATAACTTCCAGAGCGCTGCAGTCATCTCGTTCGAGTGCATCATGCAAAAGCATTGGATTCTATTACTAAGGATAAGGTCATAAGACCAATCACTGACTCAAGGGATTTTTTTTGATTTAAACGAGGGAAAATTGCTGATCTTCAATGACTGATTGGTCCTGATCACTTGATTAATTGAAACAGTGCATTCACTACACACATTCGGTGCCGCTTGTCTACTGTTTGATTAATTCATGGCACGTTGTTCGAGACAAATGCATCAATTTCATCTCCTGCATACATGTGAGAAGTCGGCTTATCGGTAGGCAGAGTTCTACGTTTTCTCGATAGGTTTTGAAACCGTCGCTTTGAGTTCTTCATTAACGTTCAACTGGCCTGTCCGCTTTTAATGATGAATCAAACTGCTATCAGCGATTGCATCAAATGAAATAAATCTAGCTATTCGCATCGAGTGATTTAATGCTGCTAAAATTCTTACGGTTCTAAATCAGAAGCGAAATGTTTCGGTATTGACGGAATGGGCATCATCAATGAACAGCATGTCTAGTCACAGACACTTTCGTGCTGCTGGATATCGCTCACCAATAAATTGGCGACACATAAATTGTCTTGCTTGATCACAAGTATGTTATTCACATTAGGTTGGTCCTTATTTGTACTTGGGGAACTTCTTGACTAAATTTTTGTCGTACTCCTCAAAAAATTGCCTTCCAATTGGGCGCTGAAATTAAGTTTGTCAAAATTTTACCAAAAGAAACAGTTACCTTGGGAGATCAGTAGGGCAATCTATTTCTTAGGTGAAGCACCCGAGTCCCGAATTTCGAAATTTTCATGATATGACACATCGAAAAGGTATCTTTGTGGCTGCAAAGGAACTCACTGAAAGCTCGCCGAAAATCTTTTAGGCTGAAGTGTCGCTCATTTGCTGGTGTTTCGACTGAGTCGGCGAAGTGTTTAGTGTGAAGAGATCTTTCAAAATAGCTATTCAGACGCACCTCCACACAGATTATTATCGATAACACAAGACAACTTTTCAGAAGTTCACAGACAGTAAATTGCGTAGTTCAAAAAAAAGGACCTCCCTGGGGCATGCTCCTGCAGACGTAAATTAAGTAATTTACGGCTCTGCTAAAATTCAATAATTTATATCGTAGCAAGCATTTAGCTAGTGTTTACAAAGACAACAGCTGTAAATTCGTCTTTGATTTGTGCACAAATAAATCTCCTTAATGGATCTCTTTAATGAGCATCAAACCAATTTTCTCATTCGTTCACTGAAACACATACATTGTCTCGCATCAATAGCTCCTCTGCAACTTTTCGATTGACCTGATTGATTTAACGACTTGTTTCAGACCATGCACTCAGCCAAGCTTCTGCAACGATTGTAAGCGCTAACGCTTATGATGACATAAACTCTTTGAAGGGATTCGATGTTTCAATTGGATTGTATCGGTACGATTGGGATTAGTGAACTGTATGATGCTTTGGTTATTTCTCGTCAATCGTGTTAATCACTTTTTATTGCTGCTGCTCATTGCGCGATGCATTTCACTATTAATAATATAAGGTTAACCGTTGAAAGCATCTGATTCTGAATCTTGTAAAAATTTCTCACATTTGTTTACTCACAGTAATCGATGATTGTTGATGTGAATTTTTGGCTAGTCAAAATGGCTGAGTATTATTTCACGAATATCATTTAGGTGAATTTATATTATTTTCAATAAAATGAGAAAACTTAATCGAGAATCATTCCAGTTTCTAGACTCATTTTTAGCTTTATGTGGTACATTATGCCTATGTTTGACTGTATCAAGAAGCTCCATAATAACTTAAAGCATCAATTTCAATACACGACACAATTTCGTCTAAAATTCTCTGAGTAATTGCACTGGTATTGGTTGCTGGCGTTCCAGAAAGTAGTTCAATAGCTATTGTCTGGTTATCAAAAAGAGAACAAAGACAGAAAAAAATACTCATTGTCGATCATATTCATCAAAATAGAGCAACGAACGTGTAATATATCAAAATTTTGATGAATACTAAGCGAATGATCACCATTCCCACTGAACAACTGCTTACAATCAACGAAAATGCGCTCTTCAAAGCTAAAAGTGATTTTGTTGGTTTGTTTATGTAACGGAAGATGTTATTGGTTCGTTAAACGTTGATTGATAGTACATATAAATATGCGTGTTTTGTTGAACGTTGCTCAATTCGAGACTCATTTCGCAGCTGTTATAATTCTTGTGTACTTCTCATTCATTCACTGATCATTATTAGCTCGATTATTGTTTCAGCGAATTTCACAATTTCATTATCTCTTTATCATTTTCATTCTCACTGCAATATTGTGGCATTTCAATCACAAACGCTGATCCAGTCAGTCTCTTCTCACTGTCCAGGACTATTTGGGTGAAGAACGCGAAAAAGACCTCCATATAGAGGTGATTCTGAATTGTATCAGAAGATGTGATGCATTATCGTCTTGATCCGTTCTTGCAGCAACTAAAGTACACAGCACGAGGAGTAGCGTGCCTATTCATCAAGGGATAAAATTCTGATGTTTTGGATCGTTCCTCATTTGCAGATTAGCGGTTTCTTCAGTTGTTCATACATAGTCGGCTCGAATACAATCAAATTGAGAAGAGATGGATGTGATCTCTCAAATGTGTCAGAACATCACTTCATTTAGGCACGCAACATTTTCATTCAGTTTAAAGAGTACTGCACTACTGAACGCTGCAAGCTGGATTAGCGCATGATATTGCCGAATGCGTATTATCGATGAGCTTTCAAGGACAAATCTAACGATTGAATAATTTAAGAGTGCGCGTGCCTGGATGCTGCTTACATGTTTAATGACATAAGCACACAATAAAGCAAAATGTCACATCATAAATCATTCATTATTGCATTTTGACCGATGAGCGTTATCCATAGACACTGTGATTGTGATCTGCTTGGCTTGATGCATCTTTTCTGTTGTTGTAAATGAAATTGCTATTGCACTGAGTCATCTTCAAAGCATCACTTTGCGATTCACATCATGGTGTTACCATTATCATTGTTTCCTTACTACACTGTTTCAATTCCACAGAACGGCTCAACTCTAGCTAGCCAGGCATATTCCAACTGTAGCAAGTGCTGGAAGCGATCAGTCATACCTCGGTTTTTCATCACGTGAAATCTGCTGCAATAATGAGTTGAGGCGAAGTCACCTGATGTATCGCAATGAATCTTGGACTTCTCGCGCTGATTAATACGTTGCTGTTCTTCGGCATTCCAATGAGCTGCCTAGCTCAGGCACCCCGAGCAAAGATACTGATTCATCATTTCCGATGGAATCATTTAGTGCCATCGGAAAAAAGCCTCAGAAATTTAATGTTTCACCACTGCCTTTGATTGAGGTACAGATTGATCGAGTGAGTGCTAAACTGCTGAGCTTATTACAGCGTCAAAGCATTCGTTTTTGTATTATTCCATGTATATGTAACAAAATTATTGAATTATGTTACGCAACGCCATTGTTATGTAAGCAATTTGTGCTTATTACGTCGTACTGATAAGCATCGAATTGATCCGTTTGCCATTACGATTTTCAATCGCCACCTAATCGGTAAGTGTCCCTCGACCAAAATTCTGTCAACAATTCGTTTCGCTGACAGGAATTCATGATGAGATAGCAGCAACAACAACAACAACAACAAGTTAATCTTTTGTTTACCGTTTACCGAATTGGTCACTTCGAATTTTCAAACGTAAACATCGTTGTTCATGAAAGATCATTTCACAATACTGTCATGGAAATTTAAGTATATAACGAATGGTGTTCTTAATGTTGCAATGCTTCTTGCCAGCACTTTTCCATCGTAAATCTTTTCCAACCATCTTGCATGGTGAAATTCGTATTTGTAGCCCGGGTGACGTTCATTCCCGATGAAGTCTCGTGGATGGCTCGCGGAAAGAGTGAAATAACATTTATGATCAATGAATTGGATACTATGGTTTTTGGAAGTTTTTTCCGAAATTTCTGATATTTGACGGAACACTGAACGTTCTTTTTTCGACTCAAATTACAACTTCGTTTCAAGTTGAAAAATCTCAGATATGTTTCTGTGGGTGTCGATGTTCAACCGCTCACTTTTTGAAATATCTCTTCAAATATCCTAACTGAAAGTGGATCTATCCTTTTCACTTCTATTTGGCTGCACTGGGTGAAGTTTGAACGTCTGATTTAGCTTTTATTTTCACATTCAGCCATTACTGTTTGATTCACCATGATTCCATACTGGTGTGTGGAATTCAATTTAAAAGCTTCAGCTTATGAAATTATTATTTTTTCAATCATATTTGTGAAGGGTTTTCCGCAAATCATGTATTTATTGCCCTTCTATGCCATTAAATTGATAACCTTATCATGATTGTCACATGTAATCCGTATTTTTGATCACCTCTTCCACTGACATTGGCGCCTTTCAAAATTGTATTCCGTTAGAAAAAAGCGATGAACTTTGGAACCTCTTCTACTGATATGTACGATGAAGGCATGCAATCGCAAGCATTCATAAAACTGGAATAAATTCTTTTCGAGCCCTCTAAATCGTTTTTTGGGTTGAATGAGTTGGGAAGCGTTAAGCAGCCCGTATGGTGATGAGCTGCTCATGAACCATGGGAAACCATCGTTTTCAACAGTATTTCAACTGTACTATCATATGGATGCTGGTTTGAATTTTCGCTGCACATTTTCGTGAAATATGATCATGAGCAAACGTTGTTTATGTGAGCAATTTGATCGTGGACGCTGCGTAATAATTTTTTGCGCGCCGATTTCGATTTTCAAAATTTACTTACAAAAAGTTTGATGGTTTTAATGAAACGCTTCACGTTTCTATTTTCACTCGTCCGAGCTCGTAATCCATTATCTCGAACATAGCGATGAGAAGCAATCGGCCTCATATTTCATCCTTACAAGATATAAGATCGTTTGCGTGCATATTTCGTTTCTTCTAAATCAAAACTTTCGCTCTTGTCGAGGTGATCGATGTTGGGTCGTTATTCTGCAAGGCATACAAATGACCAGTTAATTCAATAGACTTATTCCAAACTCAATGAGACTTTTAAAATCTCTTATGTGAAAAATTCGTGTATAAAAGCTGTGCATAATAAACATTCAAACGAAACTGTTCAAGTTCTTCATGTGTTCAGTGCTGTGGATCTGATGCTTCACTTTCCTCAGCCACAAACTTCAACACTCTCAGTTACATCACGTTCGGAATGTGACGTATGAGAATTGAAAGGTTCATAAATATTCTAATATATCATTCCACCGATGACCTTCTCTTCTTCGAGTCTGTATTTTTGACGCATTTCAACGTTTCTTTAGACCGGAACGACTTTGTTCTCGCTGCTTCAGTGAGACGCCCATTTGTTTTAAATGTTTTTGCACAGCCTAAACGTTAGCACTGGATCGTTTTCGTTTGATCATTGTCAGATCACATTTCAGCTAGCGATCGGTGTTCAATCAATTTCACTGAAATGATGAAATTTCAAGAAACTGTTATGATGAACTATCTCCTTTGAGTTGTAGCACTCTTTTAATGTTCGATTGATCTATTCAGCGAGCTCAACACCAACCTAATGTTATATTGTGAATGATTTGAATCTTGACACTACCCACTTCTGTTTGAATTTGATGCAGCCAAATATGAATCAGTCCAGGAGGAATATGTGTGGAACGTGCGATATTTAAAAAAGTTATGATATGAGTGAGGATTTTAAATGAGCACCTCAGCAAAATTTTACGATGAATATGAAGTGTTCATTTGGGTTCGTCCATGATGTTTGATCGCTTTCGAATAGTGCTGGTGCAGTTCAAATGATTAGGCAAAAAACGTGAACAGGCAAGGTATGATTAGCATCAATGGCCAATTTTTTCATTTACGAACATTTGTAAGATTCGTTACGTTTCTAAAAAGTTTATCAATTTGACTGATCATTTATTAGTTGTGGATTAATGACCCATCATCGACTCGACAAAAATAATGATGCAAACGTTTTGAAATGGCAAAAAAAAACGATAAAAACTAACGGTCGTGCGAATGAAGTGTGCCTGATAAAAATGTAATATATTTTCAGATCATACCAACACCGAAAATGTTTTCTCAAATAAACTGATTCCTCAAGACCAAACGAAACTGATTCATTTTCAAATCGCCTAATAATTTTTCTTCGAACTATAAAACGCCCATTGTTGTGATATACGGACCATAATTGCTCTATTCATATTCCATTGATTGTAATGCAATGAGAACTGATTTGATTGATTCATCCAGATTAATGCATATATAAGGTTGGGATCATCTCAATCGAGCACTGAATGACCGTTCAACTGTCGCGATAATGTTTGCGCGATCAGTTCGTTACACTGATTGTGAATGCCTCATATCTTTGCACACAGTTATCACTAAATTTGAAAGGAACTTTAGGTGCACAATGGAAAGGCTCGTACATATGCAAATATTCTTCCTTTCATTTATCGGTGAGTTTCATTGAAATTTTCGATTTAATCGATGAATTCATCGCCTGACCATGTTGATTTTTCGCCTGCATAACTAACCTCGTTCAACTGGTTTGATAATACCAAAGTGGTCTGTAACTTATTGCGCTTACGATTGCAGTGTTTTGTTCGGGAAGTGAATTAACTCGCTGTTGCAACTCGGGTGCAAGGTACTTTCGTAAAACAGCTACATGCTCGGCAATACCAACCGAAAGTGCGGCTGTTACATGCACTCGTACTGCATCCATATGTTGTCTGAGGGCAATACTCGATCAGGCTTGTGATCAAGGCACTAATATGGCAAAAACCGAGGAGTTTTGTCCATCCAATCTCAATCAGATAGGTGGTGGTCTGCGAAAGGTAACCAACCATCTTTCGCATTCCCTTTTCTAAGACAACATAGCTAAAATATCTCGGTGTGATCAACCGTGAACGTTGCATCGATCATTTCGTCGCTAATCTAACAAATATAATTTAAATTGCATTGCACTCAACAATTCCAGAATGAAAGTCAACTTCATCTGTTCAACTGGGCAACTTTCCATTCCGTTTCGTAGATTTAAGTTCCTAAGGCAGTTAGTTGTTCAAGGAAATTCAAAAATTTACGAAGGATTTAAGGAGTGTTGTGACTGCTGCTTACTGGCGAAAGATTTGATCCATCGAAATGCTGAATGTATTGCTCCGATTGGATTCAGTGCGTATTGTCTTCGATCGTTCAACAGTTGCTGTCAGCGAAAACACGGAATTTCATTTCCACTCGTTATCACAAGTACGTTTTTTAGCCTTTAAATCTGTGGGAATTTTTTTTTGTTGTGAATATTAGAAAGCTGTCCGTCCGGCTGGTATAACAGCGGAAATCCGAGCACACCAAAGACCTCCGTGCGCACCTTACAGAAGATGCCTACTGGAGGTTTATCGGTACAACGTTTTTCATCGCATTACCATCGGAAATGGCTAGAATTGACTCTCTTAAATATTGTTCTGATCATCATGGCAATAATGAAACCGCCGAATGCAGGTAGACCGGATACAATGCATTTCTTTGGTGTTGGCGATCGTTGTGCAACCTCGAAATGTGAACACCTTTGTAGTGATCGTGGTGGTGATAGCGTTGAGTGTTCATGTAGGGTTGGATACGACCTGGGACCCGATGGCACTTCATGCATAGGTTTGTGCACTGTCTTCATAATAGCATCTTTGCCTTTCGTCTCGGCATTCGGAAACTGTCGAATGTTGTTCTCTCAACTACAATCGTTCTTAATGATAATGCTGGCAAGCTTCGCTTTATCCGGACTTCAAATAAATGTCTAGCGGAATTATTTATGTTTTTACCGTATCACATGCATTATCAATTTTTTCGAGTTTCCATCACGTTCGAATTGCGACTGTATTTTGCACTCAACAATCTCGGAAGCTGATGAATTTTACCAGTAATGCACATGGTTGAAAGACTTACAGTAACCACTTATCAGGTCGTAACTTCAAGCAGGAAATACGTTACAAAATTCATTTTAAGAATTTTCCTTGCTTTCCCGTGGAAATGCTTAATAGTTTTTTTGGCCGGTTTCCTCTACCATGCACATACTCTTCTTGAGCTCCTTGAGCTTCAACTTCCGTATTTCTTCAAATAGCTGCTTTTGGTATGACACCCCCAAATCTTTTCACTCAAATAATTTCTTCATCCATCTATACATTTGGATACTTCACAAACTTTCTCAAATCACCGAAACGAATCTGCTGGCTTCAATACGAAATGAACAAATGCAGACCGCGATGAGTGTACTACGTCGTTTGATGGTCCAACAATGATATTGTCAACACCTTGTGAAGCGAACGAAACATGTGAAAATCTGCCTGGTGGATACCGATGTTATTCACGTAATCCATCGATGCTTAGCGACGGTACAAGACCATTTCAAGTGATCGAAGAGAGTAATCTCCGCAAACGACAGCCTTATAATGTGGTACGGGAGCAACGTGGCAGACGACGATGTGAACGTGGATGGACGTTGAATGAGTTTGGAGCTTGTGTTGGTGAGATTATTAGAGGTTTTTCAACTGGAGACTGTGGTGTGCGATTCGCTTATCCGTTGCAAATGTCCTTTGCTATCAAATTTCTAGCGTATCCGCTTTATAAACTGCTGACAACATTAACCAGTCTACAGTCAGATGAAATTCATATTACTCAAAACGCATCTGACTGTTTCGTAATGCTAACAATACCTATGGAATTCTTTCTCTGTGCAACTCACGATTATTTTGCTCAAACTAAACTCGTAAAGATTTTCACTAGATATGTATAAGATTGATCAAAAGCAATGTATTCAGCAGAATGGTTGCAATGTTTCGAAATCTCTCTTGTTTTTTGCATTCAGTTTATTTCAAAGTTTACCAAAAAACTGGTAATGTCGTCGTGAAGGCCAATTTTTTTGGAAGGTGAGTCCATTCGAGTAGCAAACGGTGGTGGTTGTAAATGTTCATTGCTGTGCAAACTAAGTGCTTCTAGATGTAGACGAATGCGAGGAAAATGCATATGTATGTCTGGATGCTAACATGCAATGTCTGAATTCACCAGGTTCATATACATGTGCCTGTCGACCAGGTTTTTACTGGAGTGATGCTGGTTTCGCTTGTGTAGGTAATTCCCTTCGCTTTCTCTTTAAGAAAATGCATGCTTTCTGCTTTACTATACGTGCACTTGTTCGCCTCACTATTACCATCTTTCCACTGTACCGGATTCAATGATCCTTCTCTCCGATCGAATGAAAAGTTTTCGTGCTTGATTCGAAGTTTCGTTGAAAAGAACGTATCCTGTATTTCTGGTCATCTACTTACGCATATGATGTTACGTAGCCGATTTGAGTGAGCTGGACTGTGAAAATGCATGAACGTCAATTGGATTGACTTGGCCATGACTCATACGGATTAAAAGTACTCATATACATGTACTCATATATAAGTACTATACATACAAGTACTCATATACATGCAAAAATTTGTTGTGTTACCTTATTTACACGCAAATACCTTGCTCCATTTCTTCTGAAGTCGCATTGGAGATCATTTAGTGCAATGTGAGACTTTGAATGCCGTTTCGGAACGTCCACCATTAGACAAGTGCGTGTTGAAGAAAATCGAAAGTGAGGTGAAACATATAATAACACAACCAGCTAGAGCACTGAGAACCACGTAATTCTAGTGCATACTGATCACTCTCCTTACTGAGGAATTTATCCAACAAATACGCATGCATATTAATTAATAAATCTAACGAACACTTCAATAACGCACTTCTCATTACAAACTGTCAATATGAAGTCATCAAGGTTGAATTCATCGCAACAGGCGAAAGTGGCCACGATGCAAGACACTTAAGATGTTAAGAGTGAATAAGTAAAAAGTTCGCAGTATAATCCTCCAAGCTACTTAAAACAATTTTGCAGCGTGAGCTTAGCCAGCGAATTATTCCGAATTCCTCTTGTTGAAAGTATTCGCTATCGAACAAATTCTGTTGTTGAAAAAATATTCGGACACGTTCATCCATAAATGTTGTTCAGCATTTGATTGTTATGATCAGTAAAATTTTAACCGGGAGATGTAAGTCTCATGACAGCTTCGATTTAATAAAAGCATGTCGCATATTCTTAGACATAGACGAATGCTTGTTGCTCGTGGATGATTGCTTGGAGAGTCAACGTTGCTTGAATACGCCTGGATCATTCAAATGTATTCGAACGATATCGTGCGGAACGGGATACGTCATCGACAGCGAGAATACCGAAGAATGCATTGGTCGTTAACATTAACGGTTTTACTGTCAATTCACTCACAACACTTATGATTCGTGCTTACGAGCAAACTCATTCCATGAACTTTTGCAAATAACCAACGCAAAATGAGGGGAGGGCGTGTAATTTAATGGTCGAGTTAGAATAAGTTAAAATCTCTGAGTTTTGGTATGCACTCTACGTAAGCCGACCGAGATTAATGGAAAAAAGCAGTCAACGTAACCTGGAATGAGATGTGCAGGGGATGATAACGGAAAAACCGAAAATCGCTCAATCGCTAAGATTCCACTGAAAATGTAGAACAAACATTTAATGAGCAACAATATACTCCCTTACGAAATCATGGTCGTCCTATGGATTCTCACGGTTGATGGAGTCAGTTTGCTGTTTTTAACCATTCGTCCATTTTTGGTGTTTTGGGCATAGGACGAATTGCCATTAGAGCATGGATAAATTCTTCAGTGAAAGGTATGCCCAGAACCTTATATTTGTATTTTTGTGTTTAGACGTAGACGAGTGTACTCGAGGACTCCACGATTGTGGTCCTCTTTATGTATGCCGAAATACGCAGGGCAGTTATCGATGTGACCCCAAAAAGTGCGCTGCTCGAGAAGTAATGAATCCGAGGACCGGTGAATGCACACACGTTGACTGTCCGATTGGATTCTTGCCGAACAACGGCCGTTGTGAAGGTCTCTTTTTTTCGTCACCCTTATTGTATTTCATCTATTTGAAAATGCCCTCTTGTGTACTCAAGCCGTATTGTTCGTCAAATTACCAATTAATTGTGCACTTTCTACTCAGTGGGTTAAATTTGACTGCATGAAATTCATGCATCGCCAGAATTACTGAATAGAAAAGCTGAAATTATTTCTTAGACTTGCAAATCTTCTTAGTAACAGTTGCGAACTGATGAGGTTAGTGATTACGAGTTAACTGCTTAACAGATGTGAACGAATGTGAAACGGTTGGTCGTTGTCGCCAGTACGAAGAGTGCATCAATACACCGGGTTCGTATAGGTGCCAAGAGAAGGGGAATCTCTGCACGAATGGATATCGTATGGATCTGGATACAGGATTTTGTGTTGGTTAGTGAATGCAATAGTGATGCGATCACATTCACATCTTTCAGTTGAATCATAGCCATTGTTATACTGCATTTTTGTGTGTGTGTGCACATGAACTTGATTTCTTATGCAGATATAAACGAATGTGCTGAGGGTACTCATCAGTGTGACGATAAACAGTGCATAAATCTTCTTGGCACGTACAAATGTCGGTGTTCAGCTGGTTACGATTTCAATGAAACGGTAAGTAATCCTGATCATATCTTCCTCATAGCCTAAGTTTCAAAGCATTATGAGGTTCGTTTAAAGTTTGCTTATTTGCGTCATCAAGCATTGCGTACTAAATTAGGCTCATGAGCAACTGCTATACATTGAGAAAAGATGAGGAATCGCTAAAAAAAATGTTTGCTGATGTTTAGAGATCTATTGAACACTTTTGATTGAGTTTCAGACAATGCGATGTGAGGATATTGATGAGTGTATGAAATTTGCTGGGCATGTTTGTTCATTACATGCGACATGCGAGAATACGATTGGTTCATTTGAATGCCACTGTAAGGAAGGCTTCAAAATCGCAAAGGATGGACGGAACTGTGACGGTTTGTTGTAGTCGAGCTTTGGTTCAATCATTCTGTTTGGATGAATTAGAGAAGGATTTCAGTCGCCTATATTTTGGCATGAATGGTTCTTTCATTTGCAGACATTGACGAGTGTGAATTGGGTATAGCGAAATGTGCACAGAAATGTATCAATATACCAGGCAGTTATCAGTGTATTTGCGAACGTGGCTATCAGTTAGGCGCTGATGGCATCACTTGCGAGGATATTGACGAATGCTCGCTTTGGGCTGGATCTGGTAGATTTCTCCTTTCATTCCAGTTCATTTGAAAGTAACAGAGCGTTTACATCTTCATATGTTGTCGCCATCACAATTAAAACGTTTATCATAGTAATCATGTCAGTGGTGAAAACTTAATAGAAATATTTATCCACCGAATGCCCGCCGTGATCAAAAATAGTTGTGATGCAGCTGTTCATATCAAATGGTTTCTGACTGTTTCATTGTACGCTCTTCAGACTGCATTCTTATCGTTCGTTATGTGAATTGCCTCAGAAGTTTGATCCGTTGACTGCCGGCAAATATCTCACTTAATCGGAGATCCTCACAAGTTAATATTGTTCTTAATAGGTGATGAGCTTTGTATGGGTGGTTGTACGAATACACCAGGATCGTACATTTGCAATTGCCCACTAGGATATGAAATCCAAAAAGATGCAAGAACTTGTAAAGGTTTGCCTCTATATTCATTTCATGTTTGCCTTCGAAATCTGTTTTTCTTCTTGCTCAACGGGTATATCTCTTTAGCCAATGCAGTTCATTTTCATCCATTCCTGTAATCAGCAGTTATAACTCATTTCGACTTTACGCTCGGATTTCATCACCAATATCACATTCTTCCTTCTTGGACGTCATTCTCTCCACATAGTTAACGATGATAACAAACGGAATTATCCGTCTTCCTGAACTTGTCACCTCGATTATTGCTTAGGCGATCGTAGAGGTGTATGATTGCTGAGTTAACATCTTTATGAAATAACAAAAGTGGAATAGAATCAAACTTGCAGATATTGATGAATGCGAACGTGGCGAATGCCAAGGATCAGATCGGATTTGTGTCAATACACTTGGCGGTTTTAAGTGTCATCATATAGAATGTCCTCCGAATTACGTACAAGATAAGCAATACAAGAAGTTTGTTGTTTCATTTCGAAACAGCTTGCATTTCATTCGCTGTGTGTTTCAGTGTGCAAAACGAACAAACACGTTCCCTTCAATCTTGCTACTGCATTGCTACTAAAATTTGGTTGCTACAATGTGCGACATGGATAACATTGATGATGACATTAATATCAGTAGCATTAACAATTAAGTGCATTGATGACTGTGATGATAATCATAATATTGAAATTTTAACATAGCACATAATTAGGTAAGAGCCAAATACCAGCCTGGCTCAGGTTCGGTAGCATCAGTGAAACTAGTGATACACCACTAGATTTCCAGTGAAACTCTCTCCAAAATTTCCCCGCTCGTGAGGAGAAGTTTTACTCAAAACTTAGTGATGGAGTAGTGTCAATAATATTAACACTAATCAAACAATAAAACTAATAATGATAAAGCTGAAAATGGCCATGATTATTAACACGAATAACAACAGTGGCATCACATTTCTGTACTGAAATAATAATAATAATAATAATAATAATAATAACAATAATAATAATGATTCTTGAAACGAATGATCAAACGACTACTATCAAATAACTAATTTGTTATAGCCGTTGTAATCGCCCGCGTCACTTATGTCATCCATTAACAGATCATCAGTGTAAATCATATCCGGTTCATGTAAGTTGGCAGTATATCGCAATACCTCGGCATGTACCAATTTCATCTACACGAACCTCAATCACGCTATTCACCATTAAGGGACCATCGAAATCGAATAGTGTTGTTCAATTTGAGCTAAACCTGAAATCTGCTGAAACAGGTACTGATCCCCTCACACAAAGTGTTACTTGTCGAATTCTATTCCATGATCGATCTCCTAGCATTTACAAGATCATAGTGCACTATGATGCGCTAAACTACTTAAAACGTTCGAGTTATCGGTAAATTCTAAACATTTCTGTGGGGAATGAGTTTAATTCGAGTTTCGAATTATTAACATTTCAGTTATAATTAATCGCATGATTATAAACAATTGGGCAGATGCGATTTTGTGAGTGTTCTCTCTCATTTGCATGCAACCCTAACAGTTATTTGTTGGTTTGTATCAGTAACTTCCTGGTAGTCTTGAAACAGTGATGCCTTATTAGTAGACAAAAGTCATGAAGCAAGCAATCAATCCCTTTCCAGGTAATTTTGAAGTTCTACCCGCAGTCAGAAGTAATTTTTTGTTGCAAAAAGGAAACGAGAGAAATTCGGCGGTAATCTCGTTACGAGACTCACTGGATGGACCTCAAGATATTGTGCTTGAGCTTGTGCTCCGACTAACCGTTAACGGCATCTTCCAAGGAAAATTCATCGCTAATCTTATTGTTTATGTTTCTGCAATGAAACGGCAACGAAATATCCCACTAACAATTAACACATGAACATCGCAAAGCACTATTGATATAATACGTACTTTTACCAACCGACTTCATGACACTCCAATATTTCTCACAACTTCAAGTAAATTTTACAAGTACATTAGTGCGTCCGTCTCTGTGACTGTTGAAGTAACGATCAGAATTAGTCTTTCATGAAGTCGAATAATTTGCTTGGCTAATATCGTTGTGTGTGTGTGTGTGTGTAAAGGAAGGATACGAAGTAAGGAAGAATATGCACATGTTTGTACCGTTGATAATAGCAGAAAGGCAAAAACTCATGATGACCTATTAGATTGAAACAGAGATAGAACATAATTTTCGTGCGATATTTCCCAACGAAGTCGGTCTTATTTCATGACACTTTTCGAAGACAATCATGATGAAATAGCTCGAAACATGAATCAAGCAAAATTTTAAATCAAGGAATATGCGCAAGATTACAACTTTCGATGTGTTATCAAGAGGCCGTCGTTATATCGAATATTGGACATTAATTAAAGAACAAACGGAGAAACGTATCCTAATTTAATACAAGTCCATTAGAATCAGCAAATGAGATGTCCGCCAGTGACTTGATCCTTCTGATAGTTATTTAGAAACCACACGTAGTCGATCTCTTGCAACTCATTTATTCAACATAAACGCTTACTCTCATACATATTCACTTATTTCAATTTCCTTCATTTCAACCTGCCAAAATGTTGCTTATCATTTTTTGTGAAATGTTTCATAATGTAACCTGTGCAAATAATGAAATGCTGTGATCTGATTCAAAAAGTAATGCTGTCATTTTGCATGTCTGTAATTTCGGCTGATCCGCTTTGGAAGGAGATTAAGACAGTTCAGATAGCTGTTCTTGATCCAAGTTAAGCGAATCACCTCCATTATTTCACTTTTATTGTTCAGTATTCATTTCGACTCAAATGGTATCTATTTTTAGTCAATAAAATTCGATTTCATTAACACATGAGCATTTGAATTGCTAACAAAACAGATGAATTGTAAGCAAAAGATCATTTACATGGATGCTAATAAAAATAAATTTGTAATGCATGGTTCTCGAAATGAAATCAAATTTTCAAGACTGACGTGATCTACATCTGGCATAATCTCTACTAAAATTACTTGTCGTTACAAACAGCATGTACACAACAATCATTCAATAACCAATTTCTTTCCTTGATATTTTATGCTGCTCTAAAAAAAATACGTTGTTGCCGGAAATTTCATCCAATTCCATCAGAGATTCACTCCAGTTCGACGCTGTCAGAATGATGAATGTAATAAATTTGAGAAAAAAAGTCATTCCCAATACACATATTTGTAATCGGTAACTAAACGTCTGTAGATGTGATGCCCTCACATTCTTACAGCAACATAGAAGATGGATACTCTTGTTTGAAGCGATGCTATCCGCACGATGTGATATGTATCGGCAATCATACAAGAGAAATATTGTATCAGTTTCGTGCGTTACCTTCGATGAGATTCGTGCGACGACCTATCGAGGTTTCATGGCTCTCGTACATTTTCACTCGTTTAATGCGATAAATCTTTTTGAATTCAATACTGAATTTGACGTTATTTCCTCTCAACGGTAACGACCTAGTATGAACTACTTAATGTAAAGAACTTTCTGATCAACGTTTCACTGAAGGTTTCTCGAATCCGAGCCCAAATGGACACACCGTTTTCGGTTGAATATCGGATTGATCGATCGAACCGAAGGAAATTCATTGTGGAACAAGATCGAAACATCGGTAACTTAATTATCAGCGATGAATGTTGATTTGGATAGTTTCTCATTGCTACAGAAAACTTAAACTATTCAATATTCAGTATTCCAAACGCAATATTTGCAGGCATTGTAAAGTTAGTTCAGCCGCTGAGAGGGCCTTCGATCGAAATTATACGCCTACATATCAATACATATTCAAGGACACACGTTCTACTTGCGCACAACGTGGCTATTATTCGTGTGTATATTTCAAATTATTACTTTTAGTGAGAGGGTGAAATCATGGCAGAATACTCAAACGCTCACAACGAATAACGATCATGGTGCGTCTTGCATTAAGCAAGTTGAACTGATTAAACTGTGAATGAGTGAGAATCACACTCTCAGGATTTGATGAATCAGTTGCAAATTGTTCGAATCAATAAGAAAATTTCTGAATGCAAGAAGTCGAGTATTGACGCATTACCATTACGGATATTGATCATTGATTCAATTATTATTGATATAATCGTTACCATTCACTGTTACGTAACATTATAATTACGTTAGCTTGCTGTATATTGAACGCTATCTTCATTCTCGATAAAATCATGAACAGTCGTGCATTTAATTATGAAAACACTGTATAATACCGCACAAGGTAAAAACAACAGCATCAAACAAACTGCCTGTATTTAGAAACATTCGAATGATTTCAAACGGCCAAGGGCACGGAACATCAGCACTGATAACAAATAACAAACAATGGCAAAAGCGAAAAATAACCATACGAATATCATTCGTCATATGTTTGAATTCAAATAATTTACAAACATTGATACTATTCGGCATTTATCGTCAACTGGATGCATTTTTGCATAGTTAATAAACTGTCGTCGCAATCGGGTTAACTCGGGTAGGGTTCGTCGTCGGTTGACCATTATCTGCAAACGAAATGGAATGAATACACTGAATGCCGTCTACCTTGAAACAGAAATTTTTGTTCCGTTGATCCAAATACGAATAAATAGACGAATATTTAACCTGCTTCTGTGTGTCGTTACAACAAGTCATTGTAAAAGTTTCTTCGTCAGGCGCTACAGTTTTCTGCTGTTGAAAAACACTCGAAACTATTTGTTGCGTGACGCGATCCAGGTCATGTAAAAAGTTCGATCCTTTCAGTGGAGCACTTTGAGTGCTCAAATTCGCAGACAAAGATTTACCCTAGAAGCAAAAAACACATTAAAAAAAACTGTTATTTGATGAGAATCTTTTTTTAATAATGTCCTTCTTTTTAGCCTTTCTTCTGCTGACTTGTACTCAGGAAAAACCACTCCTTACTCATGAGAATTCTGAATTAACAGGACCTGGGCATTCGATTATGAAAAGCCAGTTCAATAGAGGTCCAAATCGATGAAAAGTACCGCTGCAGTTGTTGCTTCAGTTTAAGCAATCGAATGGAACATGCACTTGTATTCTGGGTTATCGAGCCGGTGAAATGTTTTTACCGAGAAATCTGTTCAAGAGTTCATGAATGAACCATACCTTAACTAACGATGCAAATATTTCGTCAAATGGTATTCGAACATGCCGCGGAGAGTTGTTGGCTTTGGAACCATCCGATTCGGGCTGCACAGCTTCAGATGCGCATAACTGTTCAGGTTGTTGTTGTTGGTGTAAATCGATATTACCAATACTGATCGTGAATAATGGTGAATCCCACCTGTTCTTGCCATCCGGCTTCTCGAATCGCATTAATATATCATCTATTTTATTGTCTTCATATCTAGAAAAGGTTCGTCAAACTAATTGGAATAGCAGTGTTCAGGATTCGAAAAGACTTTGAATTAAACTGAAAAGGCAACGTTAGCAAAGCACAACATAATGAACAATATTTCTCGTTGAGGCAGTGGTGAGGGAGAAAAATTGATGCAATGATTTCGTTTCACGTTAGCAGCTTGCATATTCCTAGCAACTCACTACGATGGGCGGCCTTTCTATGAACAAATTCGTTTCCAAGTGTCGTGATCATTTTCTGAACTGAAAGCTTTTTTGAGGTTTCCAACTTCAAAGCTTTTTTTGAAACTTCAAAAATTTCCAACCACTTTTGACTGACTGACTAACTTCGACATCATCTGGTTACTAACCGTTGAGATTCATCATCTTTTTGTGAGTCAAGCCATTTTGCAGTCACGGCATCAGTCTCGCAAAAAACTATCGCCAAAGTTGTTTGCACCAATTTTGCAACACAGAACAATTCGTAACGAAAACCTTCAAGTTAATTTTCGATCAAAATTCAAGAAACTGATGAAATAATACGTACAAATGAGCACGCAATGAAAAAATTTTTCGATGCATCTTTCGATTTGCAAAACGCAATTAATGAAACACATAACGATCATTCATCTTGTAGAAAGGCATGCCTTTAATGTAATTCAGAGAATCACAAATTATGAGACGATCTTTCGCTAGACGACGCTGTACCTCTGAGCGAAGGAAACCACGTTGTTCACGCTCCTAAAAGCTTAATGCACACGAGCAATGAACGCAACGCTTTAATAAAGCGATTCCAGAACAAAAAAAGTATTATTCGCTTTCAGGCTACAATCAACACGACCACTAAAATTCACTGAATAATTGCTACATTTCCATCAAACTTACAGCAAATTCCTAATAAACTATTTTCAAGGAAATTCACATACTTTGCGCGAATCATTATAAATAGAGCGTGAGAAGTTTCCGTTACACTGGTCCGAGATAATTTCCACAGAATCAAAACCTTGCTCTTCGAAATATTTACCAATACGTTCAGCAATTGTTGTTTTTCCACTTGACGGTCCTCCGCAAATCACTAACAGCGGCATTTGTGTGTTGAAAGCAATATCTTCATGAACAATTGACACTTTCAATAGAGCTGGAAATATGACAATTCGCCAAGTACGAATAGAGTGACAGTTCGCCAAGCGATTGAACTCATATTTTATTTGATAGGTGCACTTTTTTAAATTTTACTTACATGTTACTTGCGCTACATTAATTTTCACTACCGGCGATCGATGACACTGTTAGGCAAATACCAGTCGAAGCTCTGTCACTTGGCTCGATAGTACAACGTATAGTTTAGACGATAGAAAGCCATCTGTTCTTATGATGGCGAGAATGGTGAACGAATGTGTCAACGATTCTAATTGTTGAGTGTTTGGTAACTACATACGTAAATCGTTATGAATAGAGCGTGAGAAGTTTCCATTAGATTAGTTCGATGATGTTAAGTTCGACAATCTTATTCCTTTGCTTTGTTCATTGTTCCTTGCTTAACTCTTCACTTTCATTTTTGCTGCGTGTTCCACTTTGCTTTCCATTGCTATAAAACACCTAGTATTCAGTACGGAAGTTGGCCTCATCATTTCTGCAAGAAGATTCAGGATTCAGGATGACAGTTCAGTAAGATAGTTGATCAGAATTAGATGTTGGTTCATTTCGGACCGATTGATTATTCATGCTTTCGTTTTAGATAAGTACTACCTATATGTTCAAGCTTATTATCGTCGGTTGTCTTCATATAAAGACAGATAATAAATGCACACCTTAAGATGAACGTACCACTTTCTGAAAGTGGGTCCGAATCCCTTCACTTTAATGCGCCTTGATGCATGACCCACTTTTACAGATTGTCATATTTTTGAGGTGAACGGAATGAGTGCGGCGAATAAAGACGATCATTGTGATTCAAAAAACCAAGGTGATGCCGAACTTGGGCCAGTCAGCGATGAAGAAGTAATTTTTTGGTTCCTTTCAGTGTTCGTCGGGGGATAGGGTTTCCGTCGGGGACCCCGGCGGGGAAATCGAGGGGCGCTCATCCCCCACGCAGTTTGCTTCCCCACTTTTTGCTGGACCCCACTGTCCAAGGACTCCCTCCGGGCGATCCGCTCCCCGACTTTTCTTGGGACCCTCCCCGTCCAGTTTCATCTCTGTGGGGATCCCATCGCGCTGTTTGCTCTCCGATTTTTTGCGGGGATTCCCCTCCAGTTTTTTCTCCACGGAAACCCCCACCCCCATTCCGAATTACTGCTCCCCGATGAACACTAGTTCATTTTAAACACTATTTAGTACAGTTTTACTAACCATTTTTTCAAGAGGCATCATGAACGATATTGAAGTATTTGCCAAGTGGTTTTACAATACAAACTGTGGGGCTAACAGTGTACCGTCGATTCATCATAAAATATTCGCTGTCGTCAATTGTTTTTCACTATTAGGTTGCATTATTCATTAGAATTTCTTTTGAAATGAGGACCAGACGATTAATCAGAATTAAGAATCTTGGTTCGGCTTTCAGACAGTCTGATAATTTTCGATTGTCAACAGCTGGATTCCTCTCTAATTTATGGCAGATGATAAATTTAAGCGAATTTCGCATCATTTCGCACAAGGAAGCTGTGTTCAGAAGATGTTTTCTTCAGATCAACTATTCTATTCACGTTTAAAGTCGAATTGTTCTTAATGTTTTTTCAGATAAAGTCCCTAGTGAATGAACCTGCTGATGATACAAAGGATTTTTATTTGCAACAAACAATGTTACGCATCAAGGATCCACGCAAATCATTGCCGTTCTACTGTAATGTCCTGGGGATGAGGTTTGCATCTTTTTAATTGTTCCGTTAATTTGCTTATGGTGAGAAAAATATGAAGAAATATGATGATGAATGATAGGAAAACTTTTCTGAATGATATGATGCATAAAGAGATCTGAGTGGTCAATTTGGACCCTTTGAGAACTTGAAAAGTTAATTTTCGTTTTTACTTCACATTGCAATTGACCTTCTGCAAAGAACCAAACCCAGAAAGAAATATATGGACCAAACATTGTCGATTCGTGAATCGTCTTTTATCTTCGTGGATGATATTGGTTATATTTCGTAAAGCAATTTGGAAGAAAACGATCGTTTTCTGATGAATTTCATTTTCATACATTTTTAACGACATAAACATAATTGATAATCGTTGTAACAGATTACTGAAGAAAATGGATTTTGAACAAGGACGTTTCTCGTTGTATTTTGTTGGATATAAATCAGCGTCCGAAATTCCTGAAGATGAACATGAAAGGCGACGTTTTGCTTTGTCAACGCCATCAACTATTGAATTAACACAGTCTGTTCTATGCTGAATTATTTCATTTCATTACCCAATCGTCAATTAAGCTCTTTTGAGAAATCTCCATCTACTTCACAACTGAAATTTGAATGAGACAAGAAAAAATTGTGTTGTTCTTATTTATTCACTCATTTACATCAGTGTTTCTGTGTAGAGTAATTTGGAGGTGTCAGGGTGTAATTGAAGGTTGATAAGTGAAATTTTTGATGAATATTAGTTCTTTCATCTGCTTTTTTTCATTATTTTTCTTTGCTAACTTTTCTGCGATTGGTCAATAGAGATGTAAAAGTACTTGTTTCATTCCAGAAAATTAATTTATTTCATGCCAATAGGGATTTGTTGGAGCAGTTTCTGATTTGCTCATAGCACCACATGGAAATAGTAAATTTTCATAGTGGGAGGGAGGGGTTAGGGGCTAATGATGGCTACCCAGAGCATCGAAGGGATTAGTGGAGCTTCCAGATGTGAGAAATACCGATTTGATGCAGTTCCTTCCAAGAAATTTTTGGCATTCACTGTGTCTGATTGCGGATTTGACTAGAGCAATTGCAGTGGGCATAACGAATCTTTTGCAAAGAGAGTTGCCAAAAAATATGCATTTTGATTTCTTTTGTCGCTCTCTGCATCGGAAAGCGATAATTTCGCAATTTACTTCCGTAGATGTTCTATCATTTGATATCTGTTCTAATTATCGTATTATTATTGGTTACCATTTATATTCATTTTATGATTGCATTATATTATTTACAGTAATTGGGGCACAGAAAACGATGCAAATTTCGCTTATCATAATGGTAATAAGGATCCTCGCGGATACGGTCAGCTAATTTTTTTCGTTTCAGTATTCTCATTACATAAGAATTCTTATTGATTTGAGCCGATCGAAGAAATTATAAATTGCTTGAAACCGATGAATAATGGGTGGTCAAATAAGTGATCGGTGTGCAAGTCAGGTTATGGATTGTACATCAGCCATGAATGAGTTATTCACCATCGTTTTTTGATCAGATTACTTATTGGTCTCGCTTGTTGGAAGCCTGAAAAATTAAGGTTGTAAAAGTTGTAAGGCTTAATCGCAGCAGTTTGATTGTACCATTTGACGTTTTCATCCAGAAATATATAACGGATAGTCCTGAATTGGAGCTGCTGTTTCTCACAGTCTTTGGAAGGAAGAGGGTCTCAGTAAACAGGGGTTCACAATTTTCACAGCATCTTGATTATGTAGCAATCGATGAATTTGTTATCGATTGCCGTTGTTTGCTTATTACCGAATGCCGTTGTTTGCTTATTGCCGAATGCAGTTGTTTGCTTATAGACTACATCAAACCCTTTGTCCTACATAGAGAAGAGGTCCTTGGATAGTTCAATTTCATATTTGTTGTTCCATAATTACTCTGAAGTATTGTTCCAAGCAACCGTACCTTGATCCTTCACTTCCATAAGATTCAAACCGTACTGTATGAGGGTGCACTGTTCACATGATTTGACATATTATGCCACATATTCTGCTTTACGAGATGCTATCTTCTTTATATCCTTTCCAGTGCACCTTTTCTCAAAACTTCCAAGACAACTGTTATATCCGACTTCCTTTGTTCTTCCAGCTTTGCGTTTCTCGGTCGATGAGTGTAGGTGATTCTAGTTGATGGGCACTTCTGCGGGATAACAGCGATCACTTCAGGGAGTCTATTTAGTGCAAGCTGGGTTTATATGAAATTATATGGCTCATAAATTGAATATTTTGCGCTAGTAGTAGTGTTTATGACTGGAATATTACTTCAGTTTTAGTTTTTGATTTCGTGGAAGTTTTTCGGTTATCGATCGTATCATCTCAGCACATCTGCAATAGTTAGCACTGGTATATTGTTCATCTTCAACTGGACTCAGCTATTCGATCATATTTCTGCACTGGTCGTTGACGTACTCAGCGTTATTGATGGACATCAGCATCAGAGGTGTTGCACTAAAGGAACCATATATTTCGTATAGTTTGTTCATTTTTATTTCAGGGCATATTGGTATAGCAGTTAGAGACGTTTACCAAGCTTGTGAAAGATTTGAAAAAATGGGTGTTCAGTTCATAAAGAAACCGGACGATGGACGCATGAAAGGATTGGCTTTCATTCAAGACCCTGACGGCTACTGGATCGAGATACTCAATCCCGAAACTGTTTGAAATTCGTATATCACTGTGAAGGTCAACTCTCATCTTCCGTATTATTGCCATAAAATGACTTCAGAGGAATACTGATATATGCTTGCACTATCGTCGCCAAAATTGATTACTATGCTTGATAAGCCACAATTGATTGCAATTGATTGCAATCACGAATTGTTAATCAAATTTTATTGTTTCAATAACAAGTCATCCAGCTTTACGGATGCAGAAATAAATCACTGTTCTCTTCTCATCTGAAATGAACAAGGCAAAGATCCTTCAGATTAATTCAACATAACACATTTCTAACTGATGCCAACGTAAACAAATTTGACGAATCGGACAAACGGAACTTAAGAGGAGAAATACATTGCGTTGAACATTCAACGCAATATTCTCGGCTTTCTCAGTGAAGCATCAGGCCTTTGCGTCGCACACTGATTATTTTCATATCAATAATAATAATAGCAATAATAATAATGATTTTTCATCACAATGAATTGGAACCGCAAAAGTAAGCTTATCAACCCACACGAACGATATCCTTCAGTTCATAACCAAATTAAGATGTCCTATACTGCATAACAAGTGAATGCTTCCTGACACCGATTCATTTCAGTTGGTATTAGTATGCAGTTGACCTGTGCTGCACACTAGGTTAATACAGTTCACTGTGGATTCATTTCAGTTTGTATTAATATGTATTCGACATCTACTGCACAATAGGTCAACATCTTCCAGTATGGATTCATTTCAGCTTGTATCATCAGTATGCATCTGACCTACATTGCACAATAGGTTAATACTGTTCACTATGAATTCATTTCCCCGAGTGTAAATTTGCAGTTGACCAATTCTTCACCTCACGTGAACTGAACGTACTTGTAATATCAATTCGAACTGCACCCAGTTGTTGGTTGATGTTTGCCATTGATTTATTTGTCGTCGCGTGAATCACAGATAGCAGTGAACATGGCTATTAACTTAATGTGGATTAATTTCTATTAAAATTATTCTATCTGTTCGAGAAAGCAATCGTTAATATGCGGAGAGAGCCGTGGCACAATATCTTCATGCATGTGATGGCTGACGCGTGTTCTGTGTGTGTTAGACCACATCACGTTTCTCGTTGAAATTGTAACTTAAAATCAACCTTCAATAGCAAAAATAATGCCATCACAAGCAATTGAAATGGAAAAAGTAATGGATCAGAAAATTCGGTGAAAAGTGGATGAAAAAGTACATACTTGAGCACTTACCATTATAATTGCCACAGTCCTTGCGTGATTATTCACGAATATCCTAACTCAGATAGAAGGAAAGAGAGGCATGCATGTACATTCAGAAGCGCTAACTGAATACTCTTGAAGATTTCGATACGAAGCATGACTCACGGCTGCCGGAGGGAAATGCAGACAGTTTTTTCGAAGTTGCATGCTCTCCACAGAGGAAAAAATTGAACATAAGTCACAGGCAGCTACCTTTTCTGTGCACATTAGTTAATCTCAAACAGTGATACTCATTCTAACCTACTGATCTCATCGTAGGATTTACGCTAACATGCATTACACGCCACACCATGAATGCCCTACTCTGCTTTGAAATTCCTAACCTATGCTAAATGACTGAATGTTTTTCATACCATCCGAGAGGATCTATCCCCTTATTCGAAAACTCTTGTTTTTTGTCATATCATCATGTTCTTCGAAAGAAGCTAATTCACTGATCGAGAATTGTCTCACTATGCTTGAGCTATGTGTGCGATCTTCTCATGAGATATTCCTCAATTTATCATTACTCATTTCATTTACACTTTGCTGAATCACTAACAATGTTTTGCATTATTAAATTTTCTAAATGCCTTCTCACATCGATATTTCGAGAAGTCTTTGAATTTCAAGTTCTTAGTCTCCAACTGCGATGTAAACAATCCTAGAACCTACACTGCACTTGAATTCATTCGAACCTATCTTCACAAAACTGCAACACTTGCTGCCAAAACAATCCTAAACTCGACAGATCCTGACGAATCGTTGATCCTTTCAGGCGATTTCGGTGTAATGTGTGGTAACACGTGGAAAAACATTTAATACAGCTGTCGCGCCACGCACCATTGATACTTTCAAATTTATCCAAATCTCAGCAAAGTTATGAGCTTATGTCCAGGTAAGAGCATCAAACTTGAGCGTGTCCCTATTACGTGACGTCCAATTGCACTCGGATAATTTGTGCAGGGTTCTCTACGCATTTTGCGATTCTCTCTCAATCATGGAACGCCACCAAAGCATGCCCAGCAATACTTCCCTCATTATGCCTGGCGCGACAGCATTAAAAACACGGTAGTGAACAAAGACAGAATGAGCAAAGTGATGAGGGCACGAAAACACGAAATAATCATCATCTCAACGACAACACGAAATAATCACGGCAACAGGACAATCAAACAAATTAATATAAACAACAATTAACATCATCAAATTAACATATTTCATGCCTGTATATCCAATGCCCATATATATTTCATGCTCATGTATGTATACACAACGGCAACAGCAACAGAACAATCAAACAAATATTTACATAAACACGGGATTTCAATGGATACATCCAAACGGACAATCCGAAACAAAACAACATGAACACATTCTGAAAGAACACGAAACAGAATCAAGCGAACCACAATCGTTTTCGCTCAACTCAAAATAAGTTTGAAGTCAAGTCAAGTTATTGATAAGTGAAGCTTAACTCAGACCTTGTCTCTGTCTACGCAAGGTATGAGAGCAATCCGAGGAATGCTACCCGCCTTTCTATTACTCAACTTATCATCTGAGTGCTCAAATTATAAACTATGAGAAAATTTCACAATATCAGCCCAAAAATGCTATCTCAGAAACACCTTATTGAAGACACACATATCAGCTCATTCCAAGCCTGAGGAGACCTAATGTTAGCGGTCAAGAGAAAATTCTAACCTCTATGCGCAGCCCAAACGCAGTCATCCAGTTCAATCCTGGCCCGGGACATAAGCTCTCGGAAGTGGTCAACTATTACGAACAGAGGCGATGACTTTAAAATTTGATGATATTCAAACGTTTCCCCGTTAACAAACTGGAGAACCCACAATGCTTCACATTCCCTTTGAATGGATTTCTCAAACTTATCAAGTACCTTATCAGCGCTAATGACGGACAATAGCTGCACTGGCATGGGAGATAAGGATGTCATCATAGAAGTGTATGAATGCCATCATGACACTAGCTAATAGATAAGCTTCGGCGAGTAACCACAAACACCTGAGAGATTTCTCCTCATAACGCATTTAATAACATTGAAACTTTAGTTCAGCTGTCATTAAACAGCACTCTGAGGAAGACGTTCTTCGAGTCACCACTCAGCAACTCGACTCTATAGGATGAGTGGTCCAGGCGAACTTTCCAGACCTACCGCTAACTTCATAAGGCGATTCATACCCTACGTTCTTGAAACTCATTTTTATAGGGATTTTTTTTCATATGCCAGGGTAGCTATTCAAAACAAAACTGAAGAATCCACAATGCTTCACATCCCATTTAAATGGATTTCTCAAACTTATCAAGTACCTTATTAGCGCTAATGATGATCAATAACTGCTCTGGCAAGGGAAATAAGGATTGCATCAGAGAATGTGTATGAATGCCATCATGACACTAGCAAATAGATAAGCTTCGGCGAGTAACCACAAACACCTGAGAGATTTCTCCTTATAATGCATTTAGCAACATTGAACTGAATGAACCGATTTCATATGTGCGAGCCAATGGTCAACCCGATTATAATTCCCCCCTGTTAAGAGAAAGTGCGCACAGTGAGTCCGGGAACCCTCGTTACCTGAGCAAATGCCCGAAGGCACTACTCAGGCCAACTTACGCGCATTCCCTATCCCCGGTCAAATCGGCGCCTTTCCCGGGCCGGGAACGCCCATAATATGTTCCGTAGAATAAATGCTAGCGATACTCGGGTAAATATCGCTAGCATATTTTAAGTTCTTTCTCCCCGATTCGCCGAGACTGCCGGTAGGCGGGGAACGCCTGTCGCATTTACTTAAACCTAGCCCCTCTTGTTGGCAGCTCGACGGGTTGGGATCACCCATGCAACCAAAATATGCTTTTTAAAAATGACCATTAACTGCACATATGATATAGCATTCAACTCAGTTCAGCTGTCACTAAACAGCACTCAAAGAAGACGTTCTTCGAGTCGCCACCTAGCGACTCGACTCTTCGGGTGAGTGGTCCAGGCGAACTTTCCAGACCTACCGCCAACTTCATAAGGCGATTCATACCCTACGTTCGTGTAACTCATTTTTACGGGGATAATTTTCTTTTTTCATTTGCCAGTGCAGCTATTATCAACCCCAGTCACAACTCCTTCCGCAACAAACTATATATTCTATGATGTGATATCTCTACATCGAAGGAGTGATCAATTCCGAGAGCCTTTTTCTCAGCCATGACAAGACTAGGATACTGCGTCAGGTTGTCCATAGATAACTAAGTATTCCTCTAAATCACATGCTAATATGGTCCACAGTAACGTTGAACTAACATTTAACTAAGCAAAGTTAAAGCCCGCTACAACTCAAGACAATATGTGATAAATTTCCAGTCAAGTCGTTTCAGAGTTTTGGCTTAGTGGGCTTATAATACAGTCACAGACAAGCTATGTCAAGTAAAAGTTATGACTAACTTACATCAAATCAAGTTAAGCTGCGATAGCTACCTCAGTACATATCAGCAAGTGTGCTAGTCTATGTTAGAGTCCAACACGAATTCACGTAATAGAGTCCACATTGGGGAGGGGGAGGGGGGGGGGAATGGTGAGGTGTAGAAACTGAAAAAAAATTTCAATCAGGTGGGATGGGCCATATCTATAGCCAGTCCAAGTCCCTACCTCTGGCTCCGGAGTTAAGCGGGTCGTTACGTGCCGCATCCCTCCTTCGCCCTACCCACATCCCTTATAAAAAGGTTTACAATCTTCACATTATCGATGAATGTACAAAATGAATAAATAAAGAAATAAATAATGAAAATGTTCATGACAATTTGTGACAATTTACATAAATATATGCATACATCAATTAATTCGCAACATTAAAAAATGAATAGAAAACAAAATCCAATAAGCAGTAATTTAATTCAGAATTTATAACGTTTTTCCTTCGATATAGAATTGTTTCAAATAAGCTAAACTTCTCAGCATATGACAATACAGTGACATTAACAATAATAACAATAACAAAAATCAATGACGACAAAATAACACAAATAACATTAACAATTCAATTAAAAACACTGAAAAATCCCCCCAGTTAAAACACATGAAGCACCATTAATATCTTCGACAATAATAACATTGAACAATGCATTATAATGTTTGTCACTGTATTGTCTTCTAAACTTAATTGGTCAATTACAAATAAACCACGATTTACATGGAATTAACAACACGTACAAACATTATTCACAATATTCATAAATGAATGAAAGAATAAAAGAATGAAGAATGTAAAAAAAAGTGGTCACTGACCACGACTGAATTTTATTCTGTGTCCCTAAGTACAAGTCCGAAACTACTAACCTGGCGCTTCTTTGGTTGAATATTATTGTTGAATCGTTGATTCTGTTGCTTTGATAGAGCCAGGTGATGCTGTTGAATACTGATTCCGAGATTGATAAATACTGTTGATACTGCTGAATATTGATAAAGACGTATTGGTACCACCACGTCTATAGAATCGTCCATCGGCCCGTCACCATCGGTTGTGGTGTCTCGTCATCCAGTTCGAACCATCATCACGCGATTCTACCTACAATTGGATGACAGTTTAATGCTGACAAGATGTATCATTTTCAAGCAAATATCGCATTGCTACATTATCCAAAATATCAACATCTCTATCTATATTATGTCTGTTATCACACAACTGTTTTATACACCAACCCATCTAACAGAGAGTATTCACACAATACCCATACTTACAGAATATACGATAAATTTCTGCCTGATAAAGAGAAATTAACAAGATTGATTGACAAGAAAGTAATTTCACATCACCAACAAATTAATCACCACAGAAATGATTCAATTCCTCACCTTTGATTCGAAATGATGACCAGTGACAGTATCGTTGAAACTGTCAAGGTTTGTCCAGTCTCGATCACCTCTGACCTAGAACAGTATTAAAAGATTAATCCGTAGTTTTCCTCAAGTTCGTATCAATACAATCCGAGCAATCAACCTAACA
>JAPYMA010001152.1:0-10842 GCA_035041965.1 Anisakis pegreffii
GAATCGAGCTTGTATTCATTTAAATTCTTTGTATGATGCTTCTCAAATAGAGACGTTCGACTGATGCGGTGCTGACATTGGTACTGTAAATGAAGAGTTTTGTTGATTTATCAGTTGTTGATAGATAAAACAGCAATGAACATTCATACGGAGCAGTATTATTGAAACCATACCCGATGCGAAACATTCCTCACAAATGATGCACTTCCATTTCGTTCAAAAGTGCATCATTCACCGACTCATGGTTCCTTTTCACCTTCTGTTGCTAATTTCATTCTTTCAGGCCGTGTATCTCGCTTGTTTTCGTTCATCTTCATGAATATTGATAATCATTCGATTATGATTACCGTAATCATCTATGTTCTGATTAGAGATTAGTAAGGAGCGCAATGTCTTGATCACTGTGAAGTGTACTGGCAAGTGGTCATGGCATATATAGGTCTTATGAAGTTTGCCACAGTTTACTGCTTCCGTGAAGTTTGGTTCATATTGCACCTTCAACGAAATTTAGAACATCTTATTATTCCGATGAATTTTGGTACAGTTTACTGATATAGTGAAATTTGGTTCAGATTTACCGAAATTTAGTGTAACTTATGGCTCCGATGAAATTGGCCCAACTTACTGCTTCACTGTTTGTTGCTTCTTCGAATACCTTTTTGTGAACAAGATGGCAAAGAATCACGCAGAATATTCATTTCATTACTGAATAACAAATCAATATGTATCAACGAGAAGAACTACACACACCACTTGAGCCAAACAATAAGTACGAATATCGACACTGCTCAATGTAAATGGTTATGATAAGCACACTGTTGAAGCCTATACGATTGTTCTAGTGAAGGAAATGCTATGAATCTAATACTAAACGGACAAAGCAGGCATCTAATGGCTAACGAATGACGAAACGACGTGATAACCACTGCTGATAAAATTCTACTACGATGATGAACCAACACATCAGGTAAGGATTACGGTGCGGGTGATGAAGATTACAAATTAGTTGTCATTTGCTGTGATGAAGTCGTTAGGATGTCAAATGTCGTTGTGTCGTAATTGTCACTGCACTCAGCTCTGATACGTTCACAGCATGTCGAATCACCGGTTTTGAGTTGATAGCGTGCCATATTAACTTGAACTTCACACATGGCATGCCCGCAAGGTGTTCCGCAAGCGCCGCCGTACAACTGATTAATACATCGCGCGCGGATTACAGAATCGCTAAAATGAGAATTTTCTGAGCAATAAACCAGCAACCTACGGAGAGGAACTAAAAAAGATAGGCACTCCAGGGGAAATTTAGGAGATTCCGAATTGAGTATCAATTTGATTAAATCCATTTACCTGCACGTATCTGTATCAGCTAATTGTCCTCTACTCAGACATCCGTAGAACTGCGCCATGACTGTTTCACTGTTTGAGAACTCGGCCATACACTGCTGGCTTGCTTTAAAAACTGAAAAAATACAAAAATTAAACTTCTCCACGAATACTTTAATAATTGGAAATTCGCCCATCGACAGCTTTAGGAACTCCAGAAGTTCACTCGATGAAGGGCCGGCTTCGTTGAATCACGTAATGGTGGAAAATCAAGAAGCATCTAGAAGTTTGGAGGTGGAAGTAACTTAAGCAGAAAACTTGGAAGAGATAGCCAAAATTTCATCACACAACCAAACAGTGGAGATATGAATAAGACGGCCGCATATAGCTAGTGCCATGCGTCAAGCACGCTTCCGGAATGCGTATCTGCCTCATTCACCATCCAAATTCAAAGCATAAGGTCAAGCTTAAGCCAACTCCAAAGCATCAATAAATGCTTTAGTTAAAGTGGTCGCAATATAGTGATGGGGGTGTGATCAACGAGTGGAAATACCATCACCGTATTGAACAGGAGTGTTGATGACCTTAGGTAGTGGATGGCATATGGGTTGAAGTGAAAAAAGACTAGTGCTCTTCACTCACCTGTAAAACCCTGACCGCACGAATACTCCAGTAGTGCAAAGCTGTCGGAATATGCAAGGGCATCGCCGTAGCTGGAGGTTAACGCTGCTTCGTTCATGCAATGGGGCATTAAAGGAGAAGGGATTCTTCTTTCGATACAATCGTATAAGAAATTGAATGACCTGCAAAATGACTCGTATCTCTATGTAAACTCATAACTGTTTAAAAAATTTGATGTTCATATATGAGGGCGAGGTGTGTTTCTATTGTCGAAAAAATTCTGGACATTTTTGGAATTTGCGAGACACTCCTTATAAACATATGAGAAGGATGACTCTCGGATTACATTGCGTAGATGAACATTTTTCAAAGGGTAGAAATTCAATGATTTTTTCCTATACCTTCGGAGAAATTTCGCACATAATGCTTCAAAACTGTTTCTTCGACCCGCGATGGGCTCGCACATTCGTACGACTTTTACGGACTGTAAATGTGTGACATCTGCTATAGTTGAGAATATACATTGTGACGTCTACGAACCTGCATCTACTCTCCACGGAGTTAGAGGAATTTTGGACTGTATCTTTGAAAGAGATAAATCGCGGTAAATTTCCAGATGAATCAATTTCGAGGCCATACGATTGCAAAAAGCAGCGATAGCATTCGCGAACCACCTGAAATTGCAACTGGTTAGTACATTATTGCCTATCTTTTTCAACCGTGCTATGAACAGATTTACTCGCAAATCAGCTCAAGCATTCGGTTTGAAAGTGAATGGAACCAATATTCGATGCTCAAAGATACCGATAAATATTCATACGCAAGTATCGTCCAACTGATATCCGCTTGCATCAACATTCTTCAAAAATTTGTTCGAGTTTTGTGATACTCAACCTGTATTTGATACTCTCAAAAAACAGGAATAGAATACTTGACCGAAAATTTGCGACTCGGAGAAACTGAAAATTCATAGCAGCCGACAAGGTTGCTCCTAGAGTTTGCACCACATCCCTTGATTTCAGTTCTGATCTCGATCACTCGATTTAACTTTTGAAAAATCCCGAGATCTCGGGATTTAAAATAGCAGGTGAATTTGTAGGAATTTTGATTGCATGCCCATCTAAAAGCGGGCCTTAGTCATTCCCAACTCACTCATATGCAGTCGTCTTTGTTGTTTGCCACCTATTATTGACAAATGCTCAAGGAAAAAGATGGAAGTCAAACGAAAGGCATGATTAACGACAGCTTGATGAACTTTTGCGGAACATTTCATTAAATATTCAACTGTTTCGTCTGCCCCTCATTAGTTTATGTCAAGCTTATATGAAAGCATTTCAATGTGGGCTAACAGAGATAATCATGTTTTCTAATGGGAACCAAGGGCAACAAAATTCAACGAAATTTTGAGTTCTTTCCTTCCATTCGATTTGTAGGGCTTCAGTATTCTATCTGTTAATTGAACATCATCCTCTAAGGACTGCAAGTCTCTTACCTTCGCTAGTAGGAATCATTTTCATCCGATCGAAAGGTACATAAATTCTTACTGAGACACTCATAGTAAGAATTCATTATCGAGGTGAGCGAAATTGTTCCATTCAAAAGGATCTTGAGCATGAATGCCAAGTACATTTCCATGGCTTCTGATCGAAATTATTAAGCGTGTAAATGCTCGACGGTTCGATCAAAATCCATTGCGGATGTTTGTTTTTTTTTCAATTTTAAGATAAACTGAACTTTCAGGTTTTCTTTTAAAATTCAAATGATTTAATTTATGCGATGCATTTCTTTCGAAAAAAATCGAAATTTCCGAAATGCCAGAATTCAGCTGATGTTACCACTGAGAGAAAATGGATTTGGAGTATTGCGAATAGGTGTTTGAAAATCAGGAACTTCATATTAACATGCAAGTGTACCGTTAATAGCTTAGACCCGAGATGGCAAGACGCCTTAGCCTAGAAAATGCAGTGCCTCGCGGCATGATCATTGGTATCATTATATGAAATGTTAATTTGAGTTCGAGTAATTTGTTTTCCTGCATTTGTTCAACAATTTGGCGAATTCAATTCTTTCTGATTAATTATGATTATATTGGTTCGAAAAGATGTGTTTAAACATATCTCGCATCGATATTTCAAAAGTTGTTCGATCCCGAGATAATCCCCGAGTCGAAAAACGACCTTTTGATTACATCTCAATTTATGATGTTGAAAACGTCGGAATTTTGCTCCCACTTACTTCAGTTAGGTTAGCTGGACAACTCGTTGTGGTTAATGTTCCTGCATCGTCGGGGTCTTGTGTTGTCGCAGGTGTTGTCCGTTGTCCGTTGTCAACAGAGAGGTGTTGTTTGAGAAGTAATCTGTTGGTGACAGCTCCGAACAAATGAAGATCAAATGGAGCAATAATGCTCTTTAAAGGTAGGGCTGAGATCAGGGGGAGCAGTACTGCAACAAATAGATTATTGAAGGTATGTTGTAAAAAGATGCTGTAAATGGTTGATGTAAAAACGCTGTAAAAAAATCGAAACTGGCCATGGTTTCTAACAAATACTACCAAGAGCTTACTATCAGGCATCGAAGAGATTTAGCAGGGGGTTGCCTTCTATATTCTAGTACTAATCTCTCTCTATTTTCCACAAAGCAACGTTCCTCAGCTCTGTGGAACATAGAGGAGATCAGGGTAACCTGATTCTCGAGGTGGTCAAGCTTGCGTTCCAGGAATCCATCTCCCCGTGGCTATGGATCTGTATTAGATTCTTATTCGCCAGTGGGAGTGAGGGGAAAAATAAATAAACGGTAAAAATCAAACCAACTTACTCAGCAGGATAGCACCGATCGGCACTGTTGGTGTTTTGGAACGGAACATTTTAAGTTCACAACAGAAAACGAATGCGGCGCTTCGAACTGACAGTATTTAAGCCCTGTCTCTATTGAGCTTATTGCAGAGATCACTCATCCTTATCGATACATATCATGAACTTCGTAAACATGCTTGAAAAAGACCGTCGAATGAGAACGTGCCGATGGGGTAATAATGAATGAGATGGATAGCGAGAGAAACGAAGACGACAACGGAAACTGCGGTGACTCAAAATGTTCCGTTCCAAAGCAATAACAATGCTGATCGGTGCTATCCTGTTGGGTAAGCTGGTTTGATTTATGGGGTACAAACTCATGCAGTGATTATGGGTTCAAAGTCCATTAGCTATCTTTGAAACTGCTTCATTTCTGAAGTAGTTTCAAAGACAGCTAATGTTTGGGGTACAGAGTCCTGCAGTGATTCTCAAGTAGTTTAAAGTAAAGTTAATGATAGAAAATATCTCACTCCTGAATTGCAGTTTGCAGCAAAATCAATAGATAATGAACTCATTTGGCTCAAAGAAAAAAAGTGCATCATGTGAAATGATAGTGATAAGATTGATAAGGTAATGTAGCCAAGTCGAGCACCTCACTCTCAAAACATAAAAATCTAAATTTCAAAAATTTGGAAGATAACCCAAACAACGTACTTAATATCTTTAATTCAGATCTAACAGGCGAAAGATTCCCAGGAGCGATGGCTAAACGATAAGAAAATGTTATGGGAAACTATGGCCAATGAATTCCGAGACAGATGGGAGATGCAAGTACTTAAGGAGAAAGGAACGGAAGATCGTCGTCCTAAGTCGCAGTCATAAGTCGCTGGTCATGTTTCATATTGGAGAAGGTATGCTACAAGTCGTCATAGTTAAAAGTAGAATCAATTGTATTGTGATATTGTAATATTCATTGCTACCGTGAAATATTGTGAATCATCATTGTTCATCGTTACGGTCAATTATTATCGTCATTGTCAATTATCTTGAATTAATATTGTGTGAAGATACTATATGCCAAGTGGCCAATTACTGTTATCATCAATTTATCATTGAGAACTGAACAATAAATATTATATCAAGTTTCCACTGCGCATTTCACCGCACGCTCACTGAACTCATTCTTACTGTGCCGAGTTGCGGGGATTACCGACCGCAACCGACAAGTCTCGCTCGGTCGGTGACCGTGGCGAATCGCCCCGCGGTTGCAACCGAACCGCAACCGGCCGACGCTCAAAATTATGCAGTCGGCAAATACCGAGTTGCGGTAATCACCGACAGGGCTCTCGGTCGGGGATTACCGAGAAAAATCTTGCAGTTCCCAGCTCTACTTCCATCATCTCTCACGCAAACAACTTGTTATGTGAACGTAAAACTTTGTTTGCGCACAACTTATATCGTTGCTCATTTCCTTGAGTTGCATTTCTCTCATTGATGACTCAGTGGTACGGTAAGCCTCATCATAAAATCACCGAGAAAAGGCTTTGTGAAAGACTTTTATAGTTTGCAGTTCTAAATGGACCGAATCGAGCTTGTATTCATTTAAATTCTTTGTATGATGCTTCTCAAATAGAGACGTTCGACTGATGCGGTGCTGACATTGGTACTGTAAATGAAGAGTTTCGTTGATTTATTAGTTGTTGATAGATAAAACAGCAATGAACATTCACACGGAGCGTTATTATTGAAACCATACCCGATGCGAAACATTCCTCACAAATGATGCACTTCCATTTCGTTCAAAAGTGCATCATTCACCGACTCATGGTTCCTTTTCACCTTCTGTTGCTAATTTCATTCTTTCAGGCCGTGTATCTCGCTTGTTTTCGTTCATCTTCATGAATATTGATAATCATTCGATTATGATTACTGTAATCATCTATGTTCTGATTAGAGATTAGTAAGGAGCGCAATGTCTTGATCACTGTGAAGTGTACTGGCAAGTGGTCATGGCATATATAGGTCTTATGAAGTTTGCTACAGTTTACTGCTTCCGTGAAGTTTGGTTAATATTGTGCCTTCAACGAAACTTCGAACATTTTATCATTTCGATGAATTTTGTTATACAGTGAAATTTGGTTCAGATTTACCGAAATTTAGTGTAACTTATGGCTTCACTGAAATTGGTACAACTTACTGCCTCACTGCTTGTTGCATCTTCGAATGCCTTTTTGTGATCAAGATGGTAAAGAATCACGCAGAATATTTATTTCATTACTGAATAACAAATCAATATGTATCAACGAGAAGAACTACACACACCACTTGAGCCAAACAATAAGTACGAATATCGACACTGCTCAATGTAAATGGTTATGATAAGCACACTGCTGAAGCCTATACGATTGTTCTAGTGAAGGAAATGCTATGAATCTAATACTAAACGGACAAAGCAGGCATCTAATGGCTAATGAATGACGAGACGACGTGATAACCACTGCTGACAAAAACCTACTACGAAGAGGAACCAGCACATCAGATAACGGCTACGGTGCAGGTGCTAAAGGCTGCAAAGGAGTCGTCATTTGCTCTGTTGACGAAGCCGCTACGAAGTCATTGGCACTGCACTCAGCTCTGATACGTTCAAGGCAAGTCGAACCAATGGTGCTGCGTTTATAGCTTGCTATGTTAACCTGAACTTCACACATCGCATGCCCACAAGGTGTTCCGCAAACGCCGCCGTACAACTGATTAACGCATCGCGCGGCGATTACAGAATCGCTGAAATGAGATTTTTCTGAGCAATAAACCAGCAACCTACGGAGAGGAAGTTAAAAAGATGGGCACTCCAGGGGAAATTTAGCAGATTTCGTGTTGAGTATCCAATTTGATTAAATCTATTTACTTGCACATATCTGTATCAACTACTTGTCCACTTGTCATACATAGGTGGAGCTCATCGAGGACTGTTTCATTATTTGCGAACTCGGCCATGCACTGCTCGTTTGCTTCGAGAACTGGAAAAAATAGAAAAATTAAACATTTCCATGAATACTTTACTAATGGGAAATTCGCTCATCGACAGCTTTAAGCACACTAGAATTCACTCGATGAACAGCTGGTTTCCCTGAATCACGTAACCGACGGAAAATTGGTAACACCTAGAAGTGTGAAGGTGGAAGCAACCTAAGCAGAAAATCTGAAAGTGATCGCGAAAATTCCGTCATACAACCAAATAGTAGGGAAATGAATAAGACAGGCAGCATCTAGCTAATGCCATGGGTCAAGCACGCTTCCAGAATATGTATCAATTCATTTGTATCATTCACCATCTAAAACCAAAGCTTAAAGTCAAGCTCAAGAGAACTCCATGGCATCAATCAATGTTTCAGTTGAAGTGGTCGTGATAAAGTGATGCAAGTGTGATCACCGATTGGAAACACAATTGCCATATTAAATACGAGCTTCGGTGACCTTAGATACAGGATGGCAAATGGACTGAAGCGCCAAAAAGACTTTTGCTTTTCATCTCACCTGTAAAACCCTGACCGCACGAATACTCCAGTTGTGCAAAGATGGTGGAGTATCCAAAGGCATCCCTGTTGCTGGAGGTTAACGCTGAAAGGTTTTCTTCGTTCATGCAGTGGGGCATCAAAGCAGAAGCGATCCCTCTTTTGATACAATCGTATAAAAAATTGAATGATCTGCAAAATGGCTCGTATCTCTATGTAAACTCATAACTGTTTAAAAAATGTGATGTTTATTTATGGGGACGAAGTGTGTTTCTGTTGTCGAAAAAAATTTAGACATTTTTAGAATTTGCGAGACACTCCTTATAAACATAAGAGAAGGATGACTCTCGGATTATGTTGCGTAGATGAACATTTTTCAAAGGGTAGAAATTCAAAGATTTTTCTCCCATGCCTACGGAGAAATTTCGCAATAATGCTTCAAAACTGTTTCTTCGACCCGCGATGGGCTCGCACATTCGTACGACTTTTACGGACTGTAAATGTGTGACATCTGTTACAGGTGAGAACATAGACTGTGACGTGAACGAACCTGCATGTACTCCGCAAAGATTGAGAGGAATTTTGGATTGTATCGAAATGATAGTAAAATGGTGGTAAATTTCCAGATGGATCAATTCCAAGGTCATACGCTTGCAAATAGCAACGATAACATCCGCGAACCACCTGAAATTGCAACTGATTAGCACATTATTGCCTATCTTTTTCAACAGCGCTTTAAAGAAAGATTAACATAAATTTACTCACAAATCAGCTCAAGCATTCGGTTTGAAAGTGAATACTTACACGCAAGTATCGTCCAACTAGTGTACGCTTGCATCAATATTCTTTAAAAACTTGTTGCAATCTGTATTTGCAACTTTCAAAAAACACGAATCGAATTACTGCCGAACGTCGTAGGACTGGAAGAAACTGAATGAAAATTCAGAGCTGCTCTTCAGAGTTGCTCCCACATACTTCAGTCAGGTTAGATGGACACCCCGCTGTGGCTAATGTCCCGGTGTCACTGTGGTCTTGTGTTCTCAGAGATGTTGTCCGTACTCCGTTGTCAACAGAGAGGTGTTGTTGGAGGCGTAATCTGTTGGTGACAACTCCAAACGCATGGAGACCGTATGGGGCAATATTGCTTTTGAAACGTAGGCCTGAGACCAGAGGGAACAGCACTGTAACAAAATGATTATTATGAGTCTGTGCATTATGCAAAAGACACATTAAGAAATAAAAGTAGCCATGGTTTCTCTAGTCATTCCAGTGCTCATCCACGTAAAAAACAAACAAATGTACCTGCTCACTGCTAGGCTTCGAAGAAATTTAGCAGGTGGTTACCTTCTATATTCAAGTACTAATCTCTCTGTACGGTCCACAAAGCTACATTCCTGAGTTTTATGGAACACCGAGAGTAACCTGATTCTCGAGGTGGACAAGCTTGCGTCCCAGGAATGCATCATCCCGTGGCTATGGATCTGGATTAGATTCTTATTCTCTAGTACGTGTGAGAGGAAAAATAAATAAACGGTAAAAATCAAACCAACTCACCCAACAGGATAGCACCGATCGGCACTGTTGTTGTTTTGGAACGGAACATTTTGAGTCCACAACAGAAAATGAATGTGGCGCTTCAAACTGACAGTATTTAAGCCCTCTCTCTATTGAGCTTATTGCAGAGATCACTCATCCTTATCGATACATATCACGGAAAGTGCTAAAATGCTGAACTTTCTGTAAGAACTTCAAATGAGGAGGTGCCGTCGAGATAAGGCATAAACGAGAGGGATAGAGGAAGAAACGAAAACGATAATGAAAAATGCTCTGTAATGGTTGCCAAACAGTTTCTGAGACAACTAAAACATGAAAATATCAAAGTATTGGATTGTTTGTTGAAGCAGAGTGACATGATAATGAACTCACTATCGAATGGTTCGAAATGGCATGATTTGAGATGATACTGATAAGACTGGCATGTACATGGCTTACTTGCATGATTTATCATTTGAAAGAAGGCGAACGGTTACAAAACAACGCCTAAACAGGATCAAGGATTTCACTCAAGAAGTGCTGTCGACAATAACAAAACCAGCGATCTACTAAAACATAAGGAGCTGAGCAAGCAATCAACCATATACTTTACTTTCATGATAATTCCATGAAAAGTTTAGCGAATTCTACGACACTTTAACAAACGAACCGAAGAATCGACTTATAAAAATCAAAGTACATAGCCGAGAGTTGGATGCATCTGCTGGCTCCGAGCATCAAACGATTGAACTCCGCTCAAGCTCCCTCCAGGTTCTGTTTCTGCTCAGCTATCGCTGCCACCCTTTCACTTTCTCCCCCCATCCATCTGTAATGAATATGGAATTTATTGTGATGACAATCGCTAATGTAGCAGCTGAAATGTTAAGTGTTGAGGTGAAGAGCATGAAGACTAGTAGTGAAACTGCGGTTAATCTGCGCACAACCTCTGCCGTTGTTCATTTCCTTGAGTTGCGCATTTCTTATTGATGACTCAGTGATACAGTAAGTCATTAAACCTTCGAGAAACATGTGATTGATATTTCTCGATGATCTCAACGAATT
>JAPYMA010001153.1:0-43080 GCA_035041965.1 Anisakis pegreffii
TCTCGTTCACTTCGTCTCATTTCACTTCACAATTCGAATCAATTTCTCATTCTGTAGCATATACTAATAACTGGATATGTTGACGAGTGTTGACAGCCGAAATCATCAATACAGTAATCGAATATTATTGCTCAACAACGTTCGACAGTCAAATGATCAATTATAGACTGTCTTTGATAGAATGAGAATTTGACTTTGAGTGAAATGAATGAGAAATTAGCAGAAGAAAACTCTTTTGGTGATAAAAGCTATGAGAATGATTATAGCAGCGAGGAAAAGAATGAAAGCCGTGTTTAAACGAATGAAAATCCTGTTAGGCCCGGACGAGGTAATGATACTTAGAAAATAGGAGAATGAAGAGTGTTGCCATCAACTAATCGCATTTACATACCAAAGTTACTCGCGAAGAAAGAAGAACAAAAAACGTTGTCAGCTAATTGTCAAGTTGAAAAAATTTCGTGAATTACACGGCTGCTCCGAATTTGCCACCGTTCCATGACTTCAGTTGGTTAATTCAAGCCTACGAAACAACACTGACCGCTGAATGCGTTCCACAATGAGAAATATCCAAATATTAATCTTGCTGTAACAAATTCCTGCTCTGTTGGTAATGCGTTATACGGAGCTCAATTGTAATATGAATTGTATATTTGCAATAACTGTATTATTTGCAATATTATCACTCGCAATTGTAACATGATGCAATCATGCAATATTTGCAATCAATACTTTTAGTAACATGACTTTTAGTAACATCATGTTACAATGTTACTAAAAGTTATGTGAAAAAATTATTTTGTGAGCAAAAGGAATGTTATTTGATGCATATTTTGTAACGTTTGTTGCCTACTCATCAGCATAACTTCTGAATGATTTTGGTGATGAATTGGACCGTATCTGTCAATGAAAGAGTTTCTTTGTGCAACCGATTAATACGATTGTGATATTGGCTGCAAATAGCCTCATAGAGGTGTGAATATAGATTATCAGACATCCTAAAAAGCATGTTTTTATCATATCCACTTGTTGCACGAGGAAGCTAGTCAGTTATCGGAGAAAATTTTGTTCACTGAACATTCAAATTAATAGTGTTTTGCACATGCGAACAAATGTGTGACTCTGCCAGTGAAAAATACGGACTGATTACGCGTAGTGACGCTGTCCCGTGAAAATTGTTGCATAAAATGGCACGAACTGCGCTAGAATTTATCAGTTATCGAGTAACGTTACCGCATAATGTTCGCCACTGCAACTATCGCCGTGATCATCCTCCTTTCTTCAACAGTTTCAGCACAATCAGACAGTAAGCAGTTACAAGTTGTTGCAGCTAATTTTTCTTTTCGTAAAATGATTCCTGTGGCTCGCAACTGAACGATCGTTCATTTGAATATGGATTGTTTTTCGTGAAAGAATCTTTTTCATCACGAATAAGTGGACTAAGCAACAAAGAATACTGATTGTAGGAATAAAAATGTGGATTTTTGCTTGTTCAGCATTCAGTTACCGATCTCGGTCTCAGCATTCTTGTCATACCTTCCGTTATTTTAAAATGAAAAGCACCTGAAGATAACTGCATTGTGCATTAGTTGAACGCTTCTGAACTAATCAACTTCCGAATCGAGCAGAAATTCGTTCAAGATTTGAATTGAATTGATGGAAGATTGTTGGCTGTGTTGAGATTCATTGTACATCTGCAACTGAATAAGCCAGGGGTACGGTAGGTTGAGAGCAGAGGAAAGCATAAAACATAAGCCAAGTCTAGACTGTCTTGCGCAAATTAATAAGAATACCCAACAAATTCAGTCTTTCAGATGATCTCACCTGTGCAATGTTGAACGGTCAATGCTCGGCACATCACGTCATGAGTCGCTTAGCTTGCATATTCTATGGGGTACGATGCACTGAGCGTACCTCGACCGGTATGATTTCGGAGTTATTGTGAAATTCATCATTATTTTTTCAAAACTAATTGTTACTATTTTTTAGCATTATCACCATTGTTATTGTTTCAGTATTCATCGTCATCATTATATATGTTATTGCTATCACAAATTTCATTGCCTGTTATTAGGAAATATATTGTGAACATCCGACCCTCTCACTCACTAACATTTTTGTCGTATTTCAGCACCGTTCAAGATAATTTTCCAGTCAGTAACTATTTAACGCTATTTTCAGCTTCCTGAAAACTCCGAAAAATTTTCATTTCCAAAGTAATCACAGTCAGATAGATTCCTAAATCCCTGTGGTCAACCTGACTCACTTATCAAGCACAATTAGATGCTTGCATTGCAAAGATGTTGAATTCATCCACAATTGTCAACATTGCATCAGATAATTGAGAAATGATTTTATCTTTTCGTTCAGGCTGCACTTATGGAAATGACATGTGCAGACGACACGAGACTCGTTGCTATGATGAAAGCAATAAGTCCGCATGCATCGAATATGGAAAACACGATTGCTTGGTAGAGTGCGCTGTGCAATTGGTAGTGACTGAATGAAATTGCATTCGAAAATTGCATTCTCTCGCTGATAACTATATGTTCTTGTTGTGTTGCCGAGTGGTGACAATGAAAAAACAGTTATTATTTATTGGGCTTAAACGCAACAATAACAATGTCGGTGAACTTGATCGACCTTTGGAGACAATACACGGCTGATGTACAATACACGAGACTAAACAGTACAATGATCACTCATGGTATGATTGAGAAGAACTTATATAGTTACAATCAACCAATCAGAATTCGACACGAGAATGATAGGCGCGAAAACGATCTAGCATATAATGATCGACGCAAGATCAATAATCAGTGGTTATCACCACAACAGTTCTTAAATATGATTTTGAGGTTGCGTTACCAGTAAATGAAACACTTAGGTTCTTCTGTCTCTGTAAAACAGTGGTGTCAATCGAACTAACGTCACAGCAGATTACGGTATATTGGAACCGACGTTGACGAAAAAGATGGTAGACGTTTTATAAAGACATAAAATCTCTAACTGAATCCGTTTTCCTACGAGAAGAGTTGCCCCGATGTAAATAAGTGATGTTTTGGAATCACCGAGGCAATACACAGCAGATTGCGACAAGCAATATCATGAAACAATATAAGTTTATCATATCTTGCAAATTGAAAGTAGATTCTGATAGAACGTTTAATTCTGTGTAAAATGGAGGGCTTGGTATTCGGACACTGACGATGAGCGTTTGCTTTGTCGATTCTGTGCAAAAGTTATGCAAAATAATTATGGCGATGGGCATTCATTGTTGCTTAATGGTGGATTGTTTAATACGCTGAAGCTACGGATCTATTCGATTACATTAATCAAAATCGTTGCTTATCATTGATCACGAAAGTCTACTATCTTTCTACTGTCGGCTGTTCCAAAGTTTGAGTGATCATTGGACGTGTGTTCAATCGATCAAGCGAAGGGTGTTTTCGGACCAATTTTGAGTCTCTCCACCCAGAAATCATTGGGTAATAATGGGAGAGTAGCCGTACACCTATGTGCTTGCTAAGCCAACATTTCAAGCTAGAATTTCATGAAGACGGGTGAGATTTTCAACGCTACATCTTATCGTTAGATGTCAAGATGTCAAAGAAGGAGGAATGCGGTACTTGCGATACTGATGATAACGGAGAGGCAAAAACTCGCAATGAATTGTGAATGCTTATTAAAAAGATAATCAAAACGTGTGTTCTTGCTTTCGTCAATACTCATTCCATTAAACCGTATTCTACTCTCACCTCAATCATCGAATCTCACCCAATTTCACACCTTAAAACCCATCTCAGATGCAATTCCATCAGATAATTCAGTGACATAACAACCGGACAACGATTCCTTTGCAATTTGGTAGTGTCACATAAGATCAACTGTGCTGTCGGTGGCCGAATATATTATATAATCACAATATTATCACGCATCGCAATTCTGTTTCATGCAAGGCCAGAGCGCAGACAGCCTATCATCCTGGGTGGCATATGGTGGACGTACCGAAAATCTCAGTAAAATTAAAAAGGTTTACTCGCAATTGACCAATTCAGTCACTCCAAAGATAAAAGGTTCAGTCACTCCAAAGAAATCGCCGTGTTCCTTGTGCCTCTCATGTCGTTGAACACCAAGTTACCGTATTCTGCAATGAATTGCCTACGTTTTGAAATGTGCAGAATGTTGCACTAATTTTGAGTAGTTATGTTTCAGTGAGTATTGTTTAAGTGCAGTGCATAGTGATCGAACGATGGACGTTGAAGGGATCGACGTTGAAAACAACGATCTCGATGAGGAGTTGAACGACATCCGGCAGAAGTATTTGGAGAATGCGATCGGTCACCTGAAATCATTAGGTGATTATCGCGAACATATCGGTGAAGAGGTCTTCAAAGACATGATCGATAGGTGCGAAGCTCTTGATCGAAAACTGCAAAATGAACATCGAGCACTACGAGATGCATTGAAGCCTCTTGAAAAGGGCAAGAGTGCTGATATCGAGACAGTCTTCAAGCAGAGGTCAATATTTTTCATTGATATTTGCCTATCATAGGTTGAATAAAACAAGGAAATACGTTCGAAAGAAGAAGACAACATCATGTTTTCGAAAAAAAAACTCAAACTTTGAACTATTCCAACAATTAATTTAAGATTGGCTAAGCTGGAACAAAGTAGTGCAAATAAGAAACGAATAGAAATATATGAAGAACTTCGGTGTGGCGATGAAGTGCTGCAGGTCGAGCAGGTGATCAACTCAAAACTGGACCCGTATACGAACAAGGCAATTGTCAATCCTGTTCGAAATAAGGTTTGTGTTCCGTCTTTCGGGTCACATCTCCATGCTAATTCATCATCAGTCTCTTCATTAATGCTTTGAAAATTTTGAAAGTCTGATTTGTTTGGATGGAATTCGTTTTAAAATAAGTTCGTGATTGCGAGACATCAACATTATTATTATTATCATTAATCATATTTCAGTTGTTATCATTGCTATGTTGTTAATAAGCATTTCAATGACTGCTACGTTTTTTTTTTTGTTTCTAGCGTTGTGGTCATGTCTACGATGCAGCAGGTGCGAAGGCATTTCTGGTAACTGCCAAAAAGGGCTCGAGGTGCCCGTGCCCCGTTCGCAGTTGTAAGGTCGAGGATGTTAGGAAAGAAGATATCGAGCCATATCCGGAGTTCTTCGATCACATGAAAGAGATGACTAGCATTGATTGAGTGGAGCCCTCAGCGAAATTACTTTATTGAAACAACAAAACTGAGAATTGCACTGGAGAAAATAAGCGAAAGATAGCTTATGTTCTTTTCAGTAAGAGGTAAAGCAGAATTCAGAATATTCATCAGTCGATTTATGTTTTCATTGTAAATTTTTATGCACTAGCAAATAATCGGTGAAACGTTCAATAACATGGTGCAATGGGTGGTTGATTATTGGCCGTCGGTGATCGTCACAATTAATCCGTTTCTGATTATTAGAATTATGAATTGTCAATGTTGTTCTCAGATCTCTACTTTTAAATTGTCTGTTAAAGTTGTTTCGGAGTTGTTTCTGATTGATAAGATTCAGCATTTTTTGTTGTTCATATTGCCTTTTATTGTTGATATCCGTGTTTTTGTTTACCTCATATTCTGTCTTATTGCGCACTGATTACGTTTTATTTTCAGTCCTTTCGTTAATTATTTCAAATGTTTTAAAAATTTTTTGTTCTATGTTCGTGTGATCTCTGGTTCCGTTTCAATAAAATTCTTTCATGTAATATGAGATTGATTTTAAATATTTTATTTGAGAGAAAATTTCCAACTTGTTTCACTTCCATTTATTCATTCCGCTTGATATTATACTGCCGAATTAAAGGCGAGATTTTTAAAGTGAATTATGCTGTCGATTGAAATATTTGTGCTGTGAATTTTTGAAGAAAAAACACTTGCAATTTGCCGGGCAAAGCCGAGAGCACAGTCCCCCATCCTATGAGACACCGACTTACAATTAGGCAAATAAAAGAGCGCATGACTCCGATAGAGAATGATGACGTCAGAAAATGAGGAAGTACTAATGCGTTGACTGTTTATCGATGAGAGTTATTCTATTCAACAGCAGCTGATTGTCAGGCAATCTGCCAACGCATATCCTCTGATCCGAAAGAATATGTTATCTATAGAATGATCAGGTTAGGTCAAATGTTTGTTTGCGATGCACTCACTGATCGTACTCAAACTGTACCCTTTCCCTTTCAAACATTCGAAACGAGAGTCATTTTAACACTTGCACATGATAGTTTAGCAATGGAAATGAGTTTTTTTTGAACGAATAAATCTTAGCTTTCTAGGTTCGATATATCCAGAGTAGTATATCCAGATCTAGGTTCAGTATATGCAACTTATTGGATACTATTATTGTAGGAAAGTTTTGTGAATTCACCATTTCTCTTGTTGGTGTTAGAATGATGTTATTAACATTGTTATGGACGCCTCTTTTAGTATGGAATCGCGCTGTCGTCATGTGAAAATTGGAAGGAATTCCATCAGCTTACAATTAGACACCTCTCGGTTGTGATTCTAAATGGCCATTTTTTCGAACTGATGGATGATATTTTGATTCATAAATTCATTTGTTGTGGCATTTTTTGCGATCAGTCATGATGGCAGTAACATTTGGAGATGTGCGAAGCTTAGTTTTGTGCGAGAAAAGCAGATTCAAAAGCGAGATTTGACGGTGTTCGATGCATAAACTGAGTGTGCCCTATCGAGTTCGAGTGTATGAATGAATTGGATTCATGTAACACTTTCACAAGAATACACAACTTGCAGATGGCAATCAGCAAACAAAAACTCTCAAACGAGGGTGCACAGTCAACACGACTGCCAAATGAAATATTATCACACATTTGGTAATTGAGTTATTCAGTTTTTTGAATCCAATTCCACTTTGCTTTGTTTTGGTCTATTTTTGAAATTACAATGCACTTATTGCGTAACGTGAATGTTTCATTTGATTCAAATTTCGGCACATGCGGTTTTAGCTGTAGCAATTGATAAATCGCGAGCGATTTTTGAGTATTCATTCGAAATGTTGGTAAAATTCGAGTGTTTGGTAGTGCGATGAAGTAAAATGAGAGTGAATGAGTAGAGAACGATGAAATTAATCGGTTATATGATGAGTGTTTTTGTAGAGCCCAAATTGGTGAATGGTTGCATTTTAATAAGCATTAAAACTTACCTTTGACTTTTTGATCATTTTTTGATCAACTTACTTTTTTTGATCATTTGAGATCGTCTCGCATAATGCTAACAAATGGATAGTTTTGAGAACAGGTGTTTTTCACCACTTTTCACGGTGGCCAATCAAGACGACTAGTCAAGGCAATAATCCAGGCCATTAGTCAATAATGGCAAATAAAGAGTTTATTTTAAGGGAATATGCCACCAGAAACACTCTATTGAATTGTCGTGGTGTTTGTCAGAATTGGAAAAGAATGGTCGAAAGCGAGTCATTGTTGAAAAAGCCATTCACATGGCTTCAAATATCTGTACATAATGAGAAGGTGACCGACCTCCAAATGAATTTTTCAGTTACATTGATACATTGAAAAACTTCTGAATTTCTATTTGATTCGTAAATGGCAGAAACTGATGCAGTTTGCGATGCCTGAATTTGAATGCAAATGAAACCAGGAGAAATCACGAGAGTTCGAAGCTTGAAGCTACTTGAAGTGATTTCGAATGAAACTACCGAATTTCAGTGGTTTTTAAAAGGTGGTGGTATCACACGATATTGGGCGTTACCACGCGACTTCGAATCACTTCAGAAGGCCTTCTCATTCGTCGAATTATCAAATCCATTTAAGAATGGTATCTATCTCAAAATTTTGCTCGTTTTTTTTCTCAAAACTAACCACGATCATATTAATGTGAGTGATGAAATGTAAATACGAATAATAATGATAACATGAAGACTAATCTTCATTCAACTGGATAATTGATCGATCTATAAGAGTTGCATCGAAAGGCATCGGTAACGATAGGAAAGCAATTTGGTTTTCATATATCCCATCTTAACCGCGAATATATGATCAATTTTCCCGTCTAAACTTTTAAGTTTAGTCAAAAAAGCATTTCCCTCAACATACTAGATCGTCCTCATCTGGTTTCAACTTTAATAGATACTGATATCAGATGTAAATGCATCAGTCATAAAATCCGGATTATACCTTCATTCATCTCAGTATAAACCCATCCATTTGACATTCCAGATTCACTGATACATCAGGTGCTTACCCTAAATCTGAATTGTATGTTTCATGTTCCCTAATGTTGCGCAATTGATTTTCATGTGGTATGCTGTGTGTTGACTCGCAAGCGATGACACGACAATTATTCGATGTAATCTTAAAACAGAAGTGGAATATTCACGAACTGCACATTGTCGGGCATTTATCATATCCGAACACTCGTTTCGTTGAAGAATTTGTGAGGAGGGCACAAGTGAATTTATTGAATGTTGATGGATGTAGTTATAAATGTAATTGATGATATACTCATATCTGTACTGCATCGATTAGATGAAAGAATTATATCTGTATCGATTCGATGAGATGTTGCTTGAATATTGTTCATAATGATGATTACTGCAAATTTTTTTGTATTAAGCAGAACCTATTCGATACTGGTGATCTTGGAGCGGATTTTTGGATTCCCGGGAGATTGATTTATTCAGGTGCATCCGGTTTGATTCGCTGTTTATTCTATCAGTTTTCCGTGGAAGTATTTTCTGGTCTAAAGTGACCCACCACCCTGAAAACTCCTCTCAAAAAATCCATCAGTCAGTTAAATAGTGAATTGATGAGAACCCTAACCGTAAGGAAGTGATAGGTTTTGAGCTATGGTCGATCAGTTTATTTGGTATCGTATATGTTAAATGTGAATTCACAGACACAATTCTTGATCCGGTTCTTGCCCATAGGAACCTTTGATAGTTCATATTGTAAGTATGGTAACCATGTCGCCTCATTGCTTCAATTAATCAATCTCCAATAGCGTATAGAATGAATTCCATAAATGGTGTGCGCATGTCTCAATCGGATGTGTCGATTTATGAGGTGAGAAGAGAAACGACTTCATCGAAATGGATTGGATGGATTTTATGCGGTTTTAAAAAATATACTCAACTGAATCAGTGAATGAGGGGCTGATTAAACGAACTTTCAATGAACTGTCTTTGTTGAACATTTTCAGTAATATGAGAATTGCACGATATATTAACAACTGAAATAAGACACAAATACTTTCATCTGATGGGAAAAGATTTTTTGAAAATTTTAGTTCTAAAACGAAAGATTTATTTCAGTTTTACACGGTTGTTTAAAAGAAAGACAATACTAGTCTGTAAATACGTCGAACATTCATATTTTGTAATATCACACAATCAGCTTTTCGGCACAAAACATTCACGAAATTTACTTGCTCATACACATGCAATGCTTGTATTAAGGTATTTTATGATGTTTTTCTTTTCAACTGTATAAAACAAATCATCGATCTTATTTGATCGAAATCAGATCAATCAGAAATTTCAATTCGATCCTTCGCATCATCCACTGCGTGAAGGGCGGCTACCGCTCTTGTCAGAGAACGTGTGGACTGAATTCGAGAATTTTTAGCGGTGACGTGGGAAGAAAGTTGTTCCAGACTGCACGCATCTAGGTGAAAAATGAAAAATTTCATAGCATGCATATTGAAAAATTCTCAATTCTGAGTTAATCGGTACTGATATCGGTTGGAGGTTCATCAGGTACAACTGTTGTGGTGGTTTCTGCCGTTTGCATACGTTCATTTCGAGACAAATAATTTCGATTGCAAGCGAAACGTTTCATCGAACCGCAATTCAAGCATGTCCTCACTAGCTGTCGCTTTCGATTCAGTCTGAAAACAACCCAACGAGTACGACAATTGCAATGAACCCTCTTGCGTGATCAAGCAGTTAAGGCTATGATAAGGTATGCATACGATATGCATCACAATCGCATGATATATTTATGAGTGAAATAAGAAAGGTTTAGCCTTCCATTTGATAGAAAGAGATTTTTTTTAAAATTTTCAATCCGAAGATGAAAGAAATGAGGAATACTCCAGTTTTTTTAAGGTTGTGCAGAAAAAACAAACAATAATGTTGTTTAAATAATACCTGAAAATGATTTATGAAAGTAAAGCGTTGTTTCAAATGGACACAAAGTGGATTCATTTCCAAACAATACTCATCAATCAAGAAACAATTCAATGTCAATATTGCTTTCAATCAATCCAACCTTATCCTAATCGGTTGATTATTTTGCAGATTTGCGTTTGCCACAAAAACACATTGACATTTCTTGCAAAGAGTTCGTCCAACTTCTTTGTCCACTTTAATATTCTCCATTAAGCAAATGTCCTTCATTTGTTTTATGAACATACATCCCAGTTTACTCAATCCATCTGCATGATTCTCACCTGAAAAGCGACTGACTCTTCACTTCACTTTCAATGCACAACCAGTTTGATTGCTTTGCAATGTTTGAAAGTTAGGATGCACTTTTAAGCTGGATATCTGAATCAAAATTAGACTTATGTATAATCTCAGCAACGATTTCGTGAGCTCAATTTCTATTGTACCGCTGAACTTGTAAATCTGACAAAATGCAGCATTGTTCATGGAATTTACTTGCAACGTTAAATATTTTAATGGCGATTTGTGTTTCAATTGAATAATGTTAATGTTCGAAGAGATATACTTTGTGAGAACATCAATTGTGCAGCATGGTGCAGGAAGTTGATACGGCGATGGATTTCATTCGGTTTCAGCGATGAAGAAGATGCTCTTGGCGGATCGTTTGGTTTATTATTGCCTTTCGATTTTGTCATTCTGTTTTGCCAGGGTTTTCAGATCAGATGAATACAGCAGCAACACGTGCACATTCGATTACACAAATTTCTACTTCCCGAGAAATAACTAAAAAAATAAGAGGGTATTATGAAGTTATTGATGGTCGAGTTCAAAAACTAAGTTGGTTCGGTGATAAGCGACAAAAATCAACTGATACTCGAACTTTACGCCGTCAATGGTTGACGGTAAGTACTTATCAACGCTCAACTTTATTCAGAACCACGACTTTTTACGCAAAACATCAGCGTTGATTCCTTTTCGGATTCTCAGCACTTCAATGAAATGATATCAACAAAAGAGGCTCTATTAAGACCCATTGAACAATTCAGCATTACGAGTAACGATCACATTAATCGATATTGAATTTGAGAAAATAATACATAATTTATTTCCATAAAATAAAATTCCACTTCGACAAAATTTTAGAAATTTTTTATTCATCGTGTGAATTTAAACACTGATAAACACTGAAATATGCCAAACTAAAGTTTCCAAATGAAACTTTTTGGTCCATAAAAACATCCATTTTTAACGCAAAGATTCTGCATATTATGAGCAAATGAATGAACGTTAAGTTGAGTCATATGCTTGTTGACCTTATTGGAAATGTAATTGCCTAGATTCAGATGGATCACTATCAGAAAAATAACTGAATCTCAATCAAGCATGATTTAAGAAATAAGAACATTTCACATTTCAGTGTCAATAAATCATTTCGTGTCAATTCAATTTCACCGCATTCAAACGTTTACAACAATTACAAAAACAACAACGGAAACTCGTAAGAACATCCCAAAACTGCGCAAACCATCCAAAGTGTAATCGTCTGTTTCAACCAATAATTGAAGTGACTTATATAAGGTTCCCATCCAGGAGATTTACAAACTCAATCGTTGAAACTGAATGCTTGATCGTTTCGCTTAAAAGATATAACAGATTTTTCGTAATCAAACGAATTATGCATAAGTCTTTCATGCACTTGACGAGAACGAAACCCTATCTAGTGGAGAAGGTTCGTTCAGGAGCTTAGCTATGATTAGCACGTATGAGCTCATCACTGGACTGGTTCACGACAACGTTCGATTGCGTGAACAAAATTGTATCTTCAAAGAGCAATTAATTCATTTATTGAAGTGAATTTAACAGAAACAAATTGCGATATGAAAATTTTGAAAAGAAAACGAATTGGAATTGATCACTGAGATTGTCGTTTTTGAATTTTTTCTAGTAAGACTTCAATTTGAGCATTCAGTTTTGGTTGTCCCTTCTTATTTCGCTTCTTCAACGCTTTATCCATTTTTCGTTTCGTTGACAAATAACTCTCTAAGGCCTTCTGTCGACTCTCTCGTTCGGCTTGTTGTCGTTCTCGTTCAGCCTTACGTTCCGCTTGAATCCGTTCGTAGGCCGCACGAGCACGTTCGTAGGTGTGCAGACGTCGCTTCTTCCTTAAAACCGTAAATGCTCGTCGTACAATTGCATGCATTCAAACTCAATGTTCCAGAATCATTCACTCATACTGAGTTATGCCTGATCCGAGTTACCTGTAGATCGGCGGAATGATTATATTGTAACGTTACGATGGTTTATCGGATTGGAACTTGGCTACGTTTAATTGCGCAAAGATTCACGGCAACTATTTAATTACTCGGCTGTGTTCGCTTGGCATACTCGCCTAGCCAGCGTGATGGCGTCAGTCAAGGCTAAAACAGTGCGAACGGAAAAGCGAGCATTGTGGCCAGCAACGTTATAAACGTTTGATAGCCTGGCCAATCCAGGTAATCCAGGTATAGTAATGTTGAGCAGTAAAGATAAGCTGATTGTGAGATATTTCTGAGGGAAGCGTCCGACAAATTTAGTATGGTAATGTTGTTAGAAGCTACACTTGTATTCAAAGAAATGTTGGATCTTCGAAAGGCAAATGAAATTAATGAGTAGAGTGGTTCAGACGGTTCGATAGATTGGTTCAGAAAGCGTAGAGGATTGCGTAGAGCACCTTTGAGGTATTTCGGATGTTGACTGACTCGACTGTGAAGCAGGAGGGGGGTCGTTGGTGGAGCACGACGCTTCTCGAGTGATCTCTTCGTTCATCTGCTTTGGGTTTTGTCCTCTTCGCTTACGTTCACGGAAGCGAGTTGGTGCTCCAGTAGAATCCATAATGTTCTTCCTGTAAATGTTGAATTTCTTTATTGCACAAGGCTGCCGCATAAGCAACAATTCATTGTAAATACTTGAGCTGGGCCAAAATTTTCTGTTGATTCGGTAAATCATAATTGAGCCTGGTAAATCCAGGTCCGGCCCGGTGAGCCAGATTTGACAGTTTTGTGATCTCTGAAGCTGAACATGAAGCTTCTCTGAATGAGGTCAGCAGAATTACCTTAAAGTTGAATTGTGTTTCAAAAGTTATGTGTGATAAATTGCTACGAGGAAGGGAATCTGTGACCGCGAATAAGTGTTCGAAATCATCGAACTCGAACAGCTTCAATAAAAGAAGTCCGGGAACCTTACAAACGGAAAAGGATAAATGTGTCAATAACAAAAAAAAGATTGTTCGTTACAAGCAATTCTTCTTAAACGGTTCGCACATTACAGCAACAGTCACACAACCGCAACAACGCCTAAGTAGATGTCAAAGTAATGTGATCTAGTAGTAATTTATTTGGAAGGCTCTCGGACAATGTAAGCTTCTTCTATTGGGAATTCTGAGGAAGAACCATTGCCACCATTAGATGGGGAGTATCAGCCCCCAAACATGACATCGTTCGTAATTGCTCGAAGACTTAGCTCAAAGAAAATTGGTTTGAATGAGAAAAACTGATAAGATCGTGAAAGAAGAATCAAGAATGTGGGATAAAGTAACATTCACGATCAAGTGATTGCTATTGAAAATCGAGAGTAAGGGTATAGTTTAGGCTGCTAAAATGACAGTGGCACTGTGTTCGTGTGCATTCGTGGTTGAATTGGGAGTGTGATCACACACCAATTACACTGAAAATGCACACGAACAAAATGTCGTATGATTTTAACAGTCTAAGCAATAGAATTACCAATTTGAGAATAGTTCTGAATATGATAGAAGATTTTTAAAAACACAAAGGTAATTCGGTTTCCACAATAGTTTTAACGATCATTGAAGAATTTGTATTGTAATTCTTAATCGAAGGCATTTTCGTATTGGGTAATGTTGTTGCTGTTTTGCATTATTGTCGCTGTTTTGCATCTGTTTCACTAGATCGAATTGTCAGCGGAAAATATCTGTTTCCATTTCATTTCTTCGAGTTTTTCTATTTGGTTGGTGCAATTTCTTTAGAGTGGATGAGATTAGATGAATATGAGTGTATGGATTGATGATTAAGCCTGAACGATTATAGGATACTAAATTTTTTCGGATGCTTCTTGTGTCATCGAAGTGATTTTCTTAAATTAAACAATTGTCGATCTGATTTCAGATCTTCAGTTTTCACATAATGCAGCTAATCGTTGTATATTTGTGCATAAGTATTATTTCTTCCTTTTACACAGTTTCATGCCCGTAACCAAAATTGATCAAAGTCTCATTAGGCTTGGATAGGTTTTATGTGTTTGTGGATATAAGTTTTTGACGGTAGTTTGATGTGAATAATTCGCGAAAGCACGATTGATTCTCTATTATCGTTTCTTTCTTATGTTTAGTTATGTTTTTAGTGTTTTCTAAATGTCACCTCATAAGCGGGACGAAGAAGTTCGAGTGGAACGACAAACGACCGAAACTAAGGACAAAACTGGAAAAACACATTGTGCCAGTAGTGTGCACTTGAATTTACCTGTCAGCAAAGTAAGTCTCATTTCGTATTCTTAACTGACTTTTATTTCTACGGAAGAAGTTTGAATTATTGAGAATGATTTCTGTTACGATTCTGTATGAGTAATTGAATGCTTAGTGAAGTTTTTATTTAATTTTTACTATCATACGATGAAATATTCGAAAATTATTAATTTATATTTAATTTATAAAATTTATATTGTTATTAATTTCAGTATATTTTATCTTTTATATTAAATTTATTATATAAAATATAAATGAAATATAAAATTTAATTTATAAAATTTATTATTAATTTATATTAAAATTAAATATTATTATTGATTTCAGTATATTTTATCTCATTAACGAATGTTCGTCTGTAATATTTCAAAGAGATGAAATTCCATATGATTTTATCTCATTAACGAATATGCAATAAATAAGATTGTTGTTGGGTTTGCAGGTGGTTGTGCATCCTTTAGTGCTTCTATCAGTAGTGGATCATTTCAATCGTGTCAGCAAAACACAGAATGTGAAACGTGTGGTTGGTGTGCTATTGGGCAGTCTGAAACCGAATCGTACACTTGACATTGCGAACAGTTTCGCTGGTTTGTTATTATCATTCGGTTTTATTGCTATTTTTATTTTTTATTCAGTTTTTTTTTTCAAATTTGTTATTATCATTAAGTTTCGCTTGAGTTTTATTTTGTGTCCGAGGCACTATCGGCTGAGAACGAGAGAAGAGAAATCGTAGCTTATAGAATGGTTCTACTTTTTTCTTAATTTTATGAATTTCAGTTCCATTTGATGAAGATGATAAAGACAAGAAAACATGGTTCCTCGATATGGATTATCTGGAGAGTATGTATGGAATGTTCCACAAGGTATATATTCAGTTTTGTTTTATTCATTTTCAGGAACAATCAAAATCAACTTACCTTTCGTTTTTATTCTGTTTGAAAACGAAAACTTGCTGAAAAAGGCCGAGGAACTCTCAGGGCGCATCTTGAAATAAGTTTTTAGATGGGGATTTGAATTTGATTTTTTTACGAAAATTGTATTTTCAAGGTTGCTGCACGTGAGCGAATCGTCGGATGGTACCACACTGGACCGAAACTTTGTCAGGTTCGCGTTTTAATTTGTTGCTTCCGCTATCTGACAATGTCATTCGTATCATAGAAATACTAGTTATTGCATTAATTGAATCCTCCAGTGTCACTTATCTTAAGTTAGTTCCCATAGTGAGCGTTGCAATGGTGGAAGGGGTGTGGCCGAGCGGTTGTTTTCGCTAAGTGTTCGTTGAAAGTGGTGAGTTCAATACACGCAAGAGCGCAGTGTTATTCGAAGATGCGAGTGTAGGAAAGTGATAGACTTCAACGGGTGCACTGGGCTCTGATAAACGGTGATAGATAAGACCCGTACTGATTCCTCACCACAAACTCGAGATATTTTTAAGCGCGAGATAAGATCCATTTGTTATTGGTTTGTGATAAATGTGAGGAATTCGTATGTGATCAATGATAATGGATTGAATCCTTTACTGTATCGTGATAGGATTTCGGATAATTGTTTTGAATTGATAAGTGGAGTGTGAATGAAATGTTGAAAGGAATTAATTGTCGTGCCGATGAGATGAACGGATTTGATTTGAATTGATATCAAGTGAAGTAGGTTGTGGTGATGATTGATTCAGTTTAGAATGACATCGCCATAAATGAGCAATTGAAACGTTTCACATTGAATCCAGTGTTGGTTGTGATCGAAGCTGAACCAAAAGATCTTGGCTTGCCCACAGAAGCATATATTGAAGTTCAAGAAGTTCATGATGTTAGTGATTTGGCCTTTTTTGATTTTTTTGAATCTTTTTTGAATTCATAATTTTTTCTTTTTTTGTAGTACTTTTCTTTTTTGTTTTTGAGTGAGAATATTTCCGTTTGTAAGATGATTAGAATTTATTAATGATAGGATGGAACTCCACCGATCAAAACTTTCGAGCACGTCCCGAGTGAGATTGGTGCCGAAGAAGCAGAAGAAGTGGGCGTGGAGCATTTGTTGAGGTATTCATTGATACTTTTATTGATGTTATTCTGTTGAAAATCTTTGGTGTCATTTTTGGTTTTGTGTTATTTTGTTGGAATTATTGCAGAAGATTGTCAGTGCTCTCAGTGGCGTAGTCGGAATTCTCCCTGGGAGGGTGTAAAATGGTCTGATCAGAAAAATAACTGATTTTAGGATTTATTTCTTTATGTTTATTTTTACTTCCGTGTCCCTCTTGTTTATTCTTTTCTCCCTTCGTTTTCCCACTTCCTTCTCCTTCCTACCTTTTTTCCCTTCTTTTCCCTTTCTTACACTTTCCAGCCCTCCAGGGGGTAGGTTGTAATTTTTTGGAAATGTCGAAGTTTGCGCAGTTGTCGTCTCGTTGTTGTTGAAAAGTTGAAATGAAAATGTGATTTAAGAGATATAAAAGACCAAACGGCTGGCACATTATCGCAGCGAATAACAGACCAGTTGATGGGCTTGCGTGGACTGCATGGGCAATTAACCGGCATACAGAACTATTTGAAAGAGGTGGCTGCGGGGAAATTACCGATCAATCATGCTGTTATCTATTACATACAGGTAACGACCAGTATCATTTCTTGCTTTACTGCATAGTTTTATCTATTGAGGAATGTCATTGATTTCTTTTTGCGAAGTTTATCAAGTGACTTTCATAATTGTTTATTGATATTTGTGATTAGCTGTGAAACAGTTGTTTATTTCCGTATAAAACTTCGGAAGAGAAATAATTCTCGTGTGTTCAGGAAGTGCTGAATTTATTACCAGACGTGACGTCGCCGCAGTTCGTCGAATCACACAATGTTCAGACGAATGATGAATTGATGTGTGTTTATATGGGTTCATTAGTTCGAACTGTTATTGCTTTACATAATCTCATTGATAATAAGGTTGGTGCGTTCATCATTCTATCATTTCAAATTGCATTGTACGGAGAGAGGTGATTCTCGGATGTGATTGCTTCGATATGACATTGATTGAAGATGTCATAGAATTGTTAGATGTAATCGATGCTGAGTGTTTTGCATCGATTTGCTTTTGATTGCATTTGTAGTTTTGAGATGGTCGTTTCATTGAACCAATTATTGTATCACATTTTTGTTTATCTTCAGTTATCGCTACAAAAGGCCGAAAAAGACAAAGAGAAAGGCGATTCGGCTCCAGCAAAGAAAGACGACAAGAAAGAAGATAAGAAAGAAGTCAAGGAGGAGAAGGAAAAGAAGAGTGCTAAGAAGTCATAATTTTACGGAATTATCTGCTCGTAATCTTAAATTATGGTGATCATGATAATGATAAAAACTGTTGTGTTCTTTCTCGTTTTATTGCAGCAACTGTGTAATTTATTCGGTGGTTTCAGTATGCCGCAGTGAATCGCTTCGAATATTCTCTCTATTTTGAACTGATATAGGAGATGATTTAAATTTGCGTCATTTCGGACTAGATGATTTCTTTTCAAGTGGCCTTCAAGAATTGGCATAAATTGTTGTGGATTGTGGTAATTTAATCATCATATGAACTTTTTCGTTTGGTTTTCAGTTGGGGAATGTTTTAGCTGGAAAATGAGTTATTTTTGGATAACTTTTTTGGTGTTAATATTAAGAAAATCATGATTGATCAGTTTATAGATATTGCAATGTGAATGAATGAGTCGGTCTTCTGCTGCTTACTGAGCACTTCGTAAAGTTTTGTTGGCGTTTTAGAATGTATTCGCGTGGTGTGAAAATTTTGAACTTTGATATGATATGAATGATTTTGTTTTTTCTGAGATGCGAAATGATCTTATCGATTGAGGTGTTTGACGAATATGATGCTGATAATAACAGTAATGATTTGTATGAAGCGTTTGCTTTGTTCGTTATTTTTTACGGTTTGCTGAATTGAACAATAACATTTCTTTTTTTCTGGAAGTTGTGATGGCATAGCGTCTTGTGTTGATCATACAACAAAATCGTTGTTGTTATCGTTGGCATTCAAATAAATGTTTTATGCGGAAGTGATTCTGTGCACCTAAGGGAAAACTTACAGAAATTACCTCCAAATTACATAAAAATGATTAATCGTAAGTTGATGAACTATGAAAGAAATTTCATTGCGTATCAAAAAAATGAGTCAGCTTACATTTTTGAAATGAATCACTGTGGGGCGTTTGAGATTTTGCGAAAAAAGATCCGAATATCCACAGAAGTGATATCGATTCGAATGCAGTCGCTGGCTTGAGTCTAGATCACTTCAGTTCCTAGAGAATAACAATGAGTTTGAATGGATAGCAGGCGATTGGTCAATGCATAAAGGTGTTTAACGATTGCTGGAAGCTTTCCTCATTTGTAGGGCGCATGACGGTAATCGGTGAATTGAATCAGTAAAGTAGTGTTATTGAGGATAAATTATTGACAGTGCAATTAGAGATATTACTGTGATGTGCTACGATTCGACGTTATCGCATCTTCGGGAGCAGCTTGTTGAATCAATCACTCGTGAAGATGGCATAACGCCGAAACGTTGGAAATCACCGCAATATCTCTCTCATTCTCCAATTGTGCGCGTAATAATTTGTCATCAACAACACTACTTAACTGATTCGGATCAGTGTGTGCGTCTGAAATGTGACCGTTTTAATTTTAGTCTTATCAAAGTGTGATTGATCGTTGTGAGCTGAAATTAATGGTCGAAGATAACGAATCACTGAGTGAAATTTTTGACGAACAAGTGAGTGAAGCAAACGAACCTGAAGCGACTCAGAAACAGTACCGATTCAACTGGAGTCTCTTGGGTGAAGCTGAACTCTTCCTAGCCAGTGAGCAATCGCTCTATTGTGCATTCTCTCGTGCTATATTAAAGTGAGTGTGATCATTCTACTGCTGCTGTTGATCATTGCTTTATATTCTTTTCAATACGATTGAATTTCTTGTCTGTTCATTTCATTTGGTTGTTCATTTGAATTATTTTTGGCTATCTTATGCATCCATTTTCAAATAAACGGATATTAATTTGCTTTGAGATCCTCATAGATGCACAAAAACAACGCCACAGTCAAATATTGATTGGAAGATGAGAAATTCCGACTGACCAAGATGAAGAGATTCAAAATGTTTGCGAGAATTTCATTCGAAATCGCATCTCATTTGGGATGTGAATTCAAAATTCTGTTTGAAATCAAACGAACAGTTTGCGATCGGAAATCAATGAGAATTTTGCAGAGACTACCAACTGATGAAAGCGAGTGAGCGAAAGCCGCCGCCAATGGCAGCGGGGAAAGATGCTGAAAAAGATTCTTTGTGCAAATTATTCGAGCAAAAAATTAACTTCGGTCATCAGCACATGAAAACTTCCAAACCTAAATTGACCGCAAACAACATTGATATTAGGCAAGAAGATGATGAATCGTCTTCTGCTTATTATCAACCGAATGCTGTCATTTGTGCTGAAACAAAATCGTCGATCAGTGATTCACCCGCATTTGATACGGAGGATCAGTCGGCAGTCACGGAATTGCAACAGGATGGTGTGTAATTCAGCCCTAGCTTTATTTCTGCGAAAACTGCGAAAATATCTCTTTTTAGAAGGAAATTTCACGTAGAAATTGTAGTCGTTCATTGAATTTATTAGTTTATAGAATGGGAATCCGTACACTTTCTCAAATATTTTATCTGTTCACGTAAAAAAAGCAAATCACTTGGATGATTTCCTTGTGCCCCATCAGCGCAGTCGGTTAGTGCGTCGTCCTTATAAGTAGAAACAAATATGTTGGCCAAAATAGGCGTTGAATACTTTCGAAAATTGAATCCTTCGATGGGATGCATGATCATCTCCTTCCAAAATAGTTGATAGAATGAGAATTGGATCCACTATGTATAAGTTGAGGAATTTGATATATGAATATGAGATTGTTCTAATCGCAGTAATGGCTTCAATGGGTCTTCCAATGGAATTTTCGAAGCCTCCAAGTGCTGAGAAGAAGAAGAAAGGTAAACGTAAGCGAAAGAAAGCAGCCACCGAATGTGTTAATACTAGTGACAATTGGATGATTGGACTGGACTTTGAGAACTATTGGAGTTTAACTGGTGAATACGTGACGAATATGACATGGCTTAATGATTTTGGTCTGTTTTATCAATCACTATTTGAATGCAAATTTTCATCATTCCATTGTTCATTACCTGGATTGGCCAGGCTATCAAACGTTTGTAACGTTGCTGGCCACAATGCTCGCGTTTCCGTTCGCACTGTGTTAGCCTTGATTCACGCCATATCGCTGGCTAGGCGAGCAGGCCAAGTGAATACAACCGAGTATTTAATCAGTTGCCGTAAATACTTTGCATAATTAAGCGCAGCTAAATACCAATCCAATAATAATAATATTCAATAAATAATCATCATCCTACAAAATGAATATTCCACCGATCACGCACAACGATCAACGAAACAACCGCTCGATATGCAAGTGACAAGAATAAAATTGTTCATAATTGTTGAAAACTCGATGATTCTTGATGAATTGTCCCATTTGGTTTGTTTTTCGTTGAAGTTTCCCTCAAGTCAGGAATATTATTTCATGTTTATTTGACGAACTTCTACAGGAACTCAAATGGATGAGAAAGTGAGGGAGGAACAAATGGCGAGAACGTTGGAATGTAAACCGAACAATTTGCTGGAATGTCATCGTAGCTTGAAGGTTGTTGATCAATTAGTCGTTTGATTGATCACTCTGTTTTGTTGTCCTTGGAACATGTTTATTGGTTGTGATTCAGTTGCTTGTTGCTTGTGTATGTTTGAAATTAGTATTTGTGGCTTTACTTAAAAAATATTTCGCCCAAAGTTGTAGGATTATACGAATATTGTATACTCGAAAGAGCCAACAAAAGAATTCACAACATGGGAGGAATTATACCAACGACATTGTGAACTTGTGAAGGCGAAAACCAAAGAAGATTTCGAGCGATTACAACAACAGAGTGCATTGAGCCGTTGTAAACAATTCATCGAAACGGTACTTTAGATCAGTCTCGTCGCATTGCTGACTGGCGAAAACGTATGGGGCGGTTGGTTGGGACTGAAAAGCTTTTCGACGGCTGCTTGAGGATTTGAGAATTTGAAATGAAAAAATATAGGCGTTAGCATCGATTTTCAGTTTACGCCTGATTCAAATCTGGGCGAAATCCATCCGTCTAACGTTACTGAACCAAGATGCAAGATACACATTTTGATGTGAAATTCTTCAAAGCTTGTATGCTTGATTGATTGATTGAGTTTTTAAACTGAAAATTGCCATAAAAGGAAATTCAATTTCAGATAACAGCTCTGAAATTTGTTCCTGGTTATGAGATGGTTAATGAGTCAGAAGCGAACTGTTGTGATAACAGCACGAAAATGTCAAATGATCCAGCGAATAAAATGTCACGCTCTAGTGGTGTGGTGGTTGAAGATGCTCCAATAAGTGGTAATGGAAAGGAGCAAGTGCAGCCAACGAGGAAGAAGAAATTACTGGAAAGGAGTTTAGTTAGGTACGGCGAATCTTGACTGAAAAGTCTTTTATAGGGAGATTTTGAGATGGGTGGAGTGTGATGCTGTGGGAAGTGAGCAAGCATATTCAGTGAACTGCATCAAATCGGTGCAGCAGTGATCGTGTTTAGGTGGTTGATTGCGGTGTTAATTAATCTGACTGCGTGTTTATGAATTTGGTTTGATGTTTTGGTGTGATCGCTTTACATACAAGTTTCAGTTGCTAACGAAATTTACATTATCGCTTGTTAGACTAGCAAATGGATAACTATCATATGGTTTTTGCAACGAAGTCTTGACGGTAGCTAAGAAAAGACTACTAGTTGTGCGATGAAATTTTCAATGAACTGGAATATTAGAGTGGCTAGTAGCGGGTAGTATCGAATGCGAGTACGCGAATTGAATCATTGAAATGAGAGTTTTAGTTATGGCGATATGGAGATGTTCGATGATGTTTATGCGGATTTCTATGCTGAACCCTCGTATTCATCGAATCAGCAGAAACCGACTGTCCACACTTCTAAGGCATCATTCAGTGAAGCAAATGTTCATCAACCGTTCTCGAGCAATGACGATGAGGTATTTATTGTTGGTTCCATTGAATTGCTCATTTCAATTCTTTGGAATTTTTTGGGAGAGTGTTTCATTGCGATTCCGAATTTTATTTGCAGGTTTAGTTTAAGTGAATTTATTGATACTAATTAATATAATGACATAATCACATTAATTATGATGCTGATTAAAAAATTTTTTCAAATCTTAATTTCATGTAAAATAATATTGGAACTATATGGTGTTGTATGCAAATTTATCAAAATTTATGTTGTATGCAAATTTATGGTGTCTGCTAGTTATTTCTGCTTTACGAAAAGTTTCGTGTACTCACAAAATTTTTTCTTTCAAATTGTTTTATTTCCATCTGCATAAATGAAAATTTTGATGTGAAATGAAATGATCAAAGGGTTTTCAACAATAGACCAAACTGATGCATCACCCACGCAACACATTTTTTAATGTCGGATATTTCGTGTAACTGAATGAATCATATTAGTTGCATGACAACAATTGTAATAATTGTAAAAGCGTTTTCATTGTTGTGGTGTTTTGATGGAAATATGAGCGATTTTTTTTTGTTTTGCATTTTTCCGTCGTTCGTTCATTTATTCTTTCATTCGTTTGAACATCTGATGAAAACGGTATAATAGAACTAAAAATTGTTGGAAATTCTATGCGACTGTATGCCATACCACATTCATGACGAATTCCGAACGTAGCACAGTGTCTAGCTAAGGACTCAGGCTTCTTCTATTCCTCTCGAATTTGCCTGCTGCTTTTTCTCTTCTGAATTCGTTGAGTGTTGATGCTGAAACTAGAAGTAGGTCGAAAATGGGCGAGTTGCCGTAATATTAGTCACTTTGGGTCATTAATGGAACTTTTATCATCGATAGTTTTTATTCATCGTTAGCCTTTTCACAGTATCAATTATTGATTCAGTTCCTGAATCTTTAATTGTTTTTGTAATTGTTGTTATTTGTGCATATTGTTTGTTACTATCATGATACGAAACAGAAAGTTGCTTTCACGGATTGGTCATCTTCAGATGACTGAAAACGATCGAAACGATGATCATCAAGATGGAGAGGATGACGAAGAGCGGTTGTTATCGATGGACGAGAAGTTGAAGTTCGATTTCGGTTTTGATGAGAAACGTGACGCGCATTTGATTGCCAAGAACTGTTTCAGTGTATTTGCGAATGATCGGGTGATTTATTAACGTTATGAGGAGTATTTTTCTGCACTCATATGACTATTTATTTGTAAATTTTCACAATTCATGAGTGCGATTTGTAATATTTTCCTTGAAAATCTTAATGCAGAATTCATTTTTGATTTCATTGTCTTGTGAGACAAATTTTAATGCAAAAAAAAACTTGTTTTGTGAGCGATTTTGCTTGATGGATCAATTGGAAAGGCGATGTTTAGAAAAGTGCGGTAACGAGTGAGATTCATAGGCGGTTTCGCGTTGATTCCAGTTGAATTCACTGAATGATGTATGCGATTTTGTAGAATTTTTTGGATTGATTAGTTCGTTTTTTCAGAAAATCAAAAAGTATTTGTATCAACGATTCCGACTTTTTTCACGTTTCAACGATGGAGTTCTAATGGATCGAGGTAATCGGATTTGTTTTTGGCTGAATTTTGCAATGATTTCTTCGGTGAAACAATCTCTTATCGATGATTTTCGATCAGTTTTTCAATTGTTGTTTGAGTATATTGTGAAGGTTGTTTTCTCAGGAGAAATCATTAGGAGATTTGGAATAGGGTGTATAAGTCTTGTGGTGATGAATAAACTTCAACTATCTATCAGATGGATGGTTTTCGGTAACGCCTGAACGAGTGGCTGAGCATATGGCCGATCGTATTGTTCGGCGGAATGGTGCGGTTATTATTGATGCGTTTACGGGTGTTGGTGGCAACGCAATACAGTTTGCGTTGAAGGGAGCATTTGGTTGGATTTTATTCTTTTTAATTTGAGTTGATCGTTGTTACTGTTACAATTAGGTTGAAGTGATTAGTTTAGTGAATATCCCAAATGATCGATATCGATCGGACTCAAAACTAGACAAAATTTTGAATGGTTCGAATGAGTGAATAGGAGAATCATTGGAATGTTTTGCATTGAAGTGCGTTGTTTAGCTCTTCATTGGCACATGAGAGAAATGCTCGTTATAGCGGGAATATTTATTTATCTTCACATTCTTTTGTAGTTGGTGAGAATTGAATTGTTGAAGAATTGAATTCTTTTTGGTTCAGTGATCGCAATTGATCTTGATCCGGTGCGTTTACGTTGTGCGGCTCAAAACGCAAAAGTTTACGGTGTGGCTGATCGAATTAATTTCATCTGCACGGATTTCTTTCATTTTGCGCAATCACCGAGACTGTGGAGTATGGCAACGCCATTTTCTAATGAAGACGGGGAATGTGATACAAATCAGAATGACAGATGTGCAGAAGGTGTTATCGATGCGATATTTTTGAGCCCACCATGGGGTGGACCGTCTTATTTAAAAATGAAGGTAGGTATAGGTCATTAAAGAAGGATTGCATTCTATTTATGTGTTCGTTCATCCTTTTTGGAATTTTATTTTATGGTTCATTCGATCACTAATATTTCTAATTTGAAAGAGTATTCATTTGGCGAGCAAATATGGAAGAGAGTCTATTTTCCACTGTTACACTCTTCACATGTTTAGATTGAGGCAGTTTTTTGTTAAGTTCAGATTTATTCTGATGAAAACTGCATGTGAATCGCTCTGAATGGAACCAAATTTTCTCATGAACAATATGTTTTCATTATTTGTGAGTGTTACTGCTTTTCTTTTGAAAGAATATCGGTCTGTCGTGCACTATCAGTTCAAACGGATAATAGATTATTCATTTTGAAGGAGTTCGATTTGAACACTCATTTAACACCGAATGGTTTCGATATTTTCAACGCTGCTAAGAAAATTACCTCAAATATAGCGTATTTCTTACCGAGACAAACGACGGTTGGTCAGGTGAGTGCGCGCTTGTTTTTTTGTGAAACTTTCAGAAGATGAGTGGTGTTTGCAGTTTGTTATGTGAATGCAATTAACTGACTTGAGTTATATTTTGAGTTTTTGCGATCAATATGGAGTGAGGAATTAACTGTCATTTTTTCGACTTAATCGACTTATTTGAATGATGATTTGAATTGTGTTACTTTAAGTAAACGTAATTATGGTTGTTGTTGTTGTTGAATGAATGTTTGAAATAGCTGATGGTTTGTTGTTGTTTCAGTTAGTTTCGCTGGCTGGTCCAGGTGGTTCATGCGAAATCGAGCAAAATTTATTGAATACGAAAATCAAGGCGATTACTGCCTACTACGGCAATCTCGTTACAGGACGATGTGATGACGTACTGAAGTGATTGAGATTGCATTTTTTGATTGATTGATTAATGATGACGATTAGTTACCTGGTGCTTTTAGTTATGAAAAGACCCTAAAAGAAGAGAATATTTGAATAATCTCTATTATATTTTGTGCTATTTTTTAATCGATAAGTTGTTATGAAAGATAATTTGCTATTGCCGTAGCACCAGGTAACTAATATTCTGCACTCATGTGAAAGTTGTTAATTTTTATGTTGTTTGTCGAACCGTTACGATGAGCTAGATAGGTGATTTGTGGACGATTCATTAATGCCCATGTTGATGTGTATTTTCGAATGAAAAGCCCATTTTTTGAGTCATTGCTTAGTCTTTTTGTTTGTATCTTGATTGGTTTTGTTGTTGTTGTTATTCATATTGCTTTTATTCACTTGTTCAATCACCGCTCATCTACTTACTACCGAGCGATTTTGTTCATCTATGGAATATGAGCGATTACACTGTTCGGAACTCCGTTAAGTTTAGGATATTTTAGCTTTGTTCATCGAAGTTGATCTCTGCTATCACATTAATGGGATGTTTATGTTGCGTTGTGCTCGAAGTTGGGCGGTGGCAACGGATCGAAACCGAATGAATTTCTTTGGAGGGCCGGAAAGACCGCATTCGGTGGCCACAGGCAAAATCTGTCGGCTCCCAGTCCTATTGTTATTATGTGTCTGTCTCTCGTACGTTCATTTCTTTTCATCGCTGTTAAGTTGTCCACTTTTAGTATTGTCACTTGTGAGTGTAATTGTTTGTTGTATTCTGTCCATTTTTCGATTCGTGCCTTTGCAATTAAACACTCTCTATCGAAAATGTGTGAATTTTGTCTGTATTTTGTTAAAATTAGCATGCTATAGCGCTGATACTAAGTAAGACGAAACGCATGTAAAGTGAGGATTTCACAGATTCTTATTTGATTAGAAAACAGAGTCATCGGTGACTGCTTGAGACGGAAAGTAATGTATTAAGAATGAAGCAAAAAATAGTCGAAACCATTGGTTATTATATGGGAAAAGAGGTGTAAGCAAGCAATGTAAGTACAAAGTGTGGTCAATGGAAAATGAATCGATATTCGTCTCAGCTGACGCCTCAACGGTGTTGATCGATCTTACATTCTTTTCTTGATGAGAACCACATTGATTGTGATGACAATAAAAGATGTTCAAAGCAAATGCAATTTTGATCAATATCATTTATTGATTATTCTCATGATTATTGAATATGCAAATAGAACTGCTCTTATTCAAAGAAGAGTTGACCGCATGAACGTTGAAAAACGTTCGCTTATTCTTATGACGATACACATGAAATGTTGCTTAGTGTCATAGATATTAGGCGATTATCGATACTGATTTTTGGAATATATCTTCATTATTAATAAAAAGATCGTGTCGGGGCTATCCACATTCCTTTGAATTATTGTTATTATTATAGTAATATTTGTTTATCACTTCTACTTCTTCTTATCTGCACCGAACACATCGCCACCAACTCCAGCCAATGTCTGCAAATACAATGGTGATTTTATCCTGAACCGGCTGATATGCACAACGATACCATATACTGGCATCCAAAGGCAAAAAATACGCAGCACTAGGATTCGAAGGTAAGTGTGCAGAACCCATTAGATTCTACCACTCGCTCTCTAATGCAATGATTTGTTTATCAGCACCAGATTTTGGTGATAGATGAAGTCCTAATCAAAATAAAACTCGGCTTTTGTGGGCAAAAAATGACGCAGCGAGCAGGATTCGAACCTACGCGGGTAGAACCCATTGGATTTCAAGTCCAACTCCTTAACCACTCGGACATCGCTGCTGCGTGATGCTGCCGCGTAATGTTCTCTATTAACATTTGTTAATTAACATTTAGTTCGTAATATGGGCAAGCAACAGCCAATATTTCTGTAAAAAAATGACGCAGCGAGCAGGATTCGAACCTACGCGGGCAGAGCCCATTTGATTTCGAGTCAAACTCCTTAACCACTCGGACATCGCTGCCTAATATCCACGAATTTAAGGTTTTCTGGTAAAATCTGATCGACCCTTTCGGAAATCACTTCACAGTACGTTGTTGATTTTTCAAAATCGGGTACCACACATCAACAGAAATTCCCGTCATAGGTTCCAAAAATACCTGATCGAACACCTGAATGTTTCGCCTCAGATTTCGCTTAATGTACGCTCAGTCAGCAACAGTTTCAGTGCAAGCAGCCGGGTATTCGGGGCTCAATTACTGGGTGACGGGATCTCACCGTAAACGTTGTGCACTAAAATCATGTCTCCTTTGGCCTTCTGAAGCAGTTTCGCTTTTATTTGGTTCATTTAAATAAAGTATAACCACAGATCGCTAGTTTTACTGTAACTTGCTCAATGCGTGATTTTTTGCGTTCAGCTGATAAATTAAATTGATTTCCCAGTACTGGGCATGGCTTTTGGGTAATGTCGTAGATATTTTGAAATTGAAGAACGTTTTGCATGTATTCAACAGGTACCTAGATTTAACAAGTTTTGCATTTATCTCACATTACCATCGAACGACTAAAACTTTTGAATGTTTTTGAAGCCAAACAATAGAATATTGCATGACTGACCTGATAATTCGGATCAAATGTTCCTGCTTTAGCATCTTTATTTTCGGGTACTTTTGCAGCACCTCCCCCACCGCCACCTCCTCCAGCAGCTTTTTTATCAGCGCCAAATACATCACCACCCACACCAGCCAATGTCTGGTAATTTGGATCAAACGTTCCCGCTTTTGCATCTTTATTATCCGGTGCTCTCGGATTTGCGCCTCCGCCTCCACCACCACCACCTTTAGCTTTCTTATCTTCACCGAACACGTCGCCTCCGACGCCAGCCAATGTCTGCAAATTGTATCATTAAAGTTAATGATAGTAAACCTCAGCAGCAATCTCTAATAAGGATTCCAGCTGATTCCATGCCACATATCGTATACTTCACCAGCTCGAGTGAAGTTCAATGAGAAGGATTAACAAGAATCGGAACCATTGAAATGCAGCTACTCGATGCTAATTTTGAAAGAATATAACATGTTTGCATAATGATTTCTTGAATTTGTTGTCGACTTATTGCTATTCCAAACTATCCTTCAACGTTTAATAGCTCAGGACATTCGTTTTTGATCAATCGATCATAAGAAGAGCAGAGCGATCAAGCTGAAATTTTGATAAAGTCTTCTCTAGAACATACTTGATAATTGGGGTCAAAGGTGCCTGCTTTGGCATCTTTGTTTGCAGGCACTGCTGGTCCACCTCCAGCACCACCTCCTCCACCTCCTCCTCCGGCAGCTTTCTTGTCCGCTCCGAAGACGTCACCACCAACACCAGCCAGTGTTTGATAATTCGGGTCGAACGTACCTTCAAAGATACCATTCAACCGTGTCAATTCTCTGGCTCTTATCTTTTGGATCTTATCAATTTTGGATTACTTATCCGGAATCGTTGATCTTTTCGAGTGGATAGAATAAAATTTCATCATGCAGCAAAATTCGATGACTTTATCAGCAGCACTTCACCTGCCACTCCTGGCTTCTCGGGTGCTTTCGGTGCTGCTGGACCTCCACCACCCCCGGCAGCTTTCTTCTTGTCCTCTCCAAAGACATCTCCTCCTACACCAGCCAAAGTTTGATAGTTCGGATCAAACGTACCTTAAAAAGTGACCGTTTTGTTTTCTTTTTTTGTTGTTTAAATCTTAACGCTATCCTGATATATCGCTATTTATTCACTCAAAATTGGATATTTCAAGAAATTCACTGAGAATTGCAATTGAACTATTGCCAATAAACGCATCTGAAGGAAGATCAACCGAATCGCATGTTCAGTACCTCAATAACAATAGATTTAGTGCTATTGGTATCGTACCATGAACTGCATATCTGAATGATATGCATGAAATTGAGCAAATTGTTTCGATAGCAATCAAGAATACTTACCCGCAACGCCTCCCTTATCGGGTGCTTTCGGTGCTGCTGCACCTCCACCACCTCCACCAGCTGCTTTCTTCTTGTCCTCGCCGAACACATCACCACCAACACCGGCCAAGGTTTGGTAGTTGGGATCGAATGTACCTGCAAGGTGGATTCTGTGTACACATTGGAACATAATGACTCCATCGGTATTCTATTGACGCGAATGAATCTGTTTGGTCAGCGCTATATTTTAGAAGATGCGAGTGTTGTAGTGAGCGAAATCTGAACAGTTGTCATAAGCGACCGGGATACAGTCAGTGAAATCATTCGAAAGGGCGTGAAGTTGTCACAACCGACTGGTTATCGGTCAAAAGTTGAGTTACGGCTGAAAACGACTCAGTTTCTTTTCGCTTGTTTTGACGAGTAACCAGACCCCCCTTCTAAACAGGTAAATTATTTTTGGAACGTATCGAAAAATGGAACAAAAAGTGGTTCGGTGCTATTGGATTAAGTCAAGAAAACTCATCTGCCTGTCGATACATAATTCTAATTTGTAAATTTTGTCTCTCACGCCTCAAACAAAAAATATTCAATACATACCCGCTACACCGCCTTGTGCAGGTGCCTTAGGAGGTGGTGCTGCTGCTCCTCCGCCTCCGCCTCCTGCTGCTTTCTTCTTATCATCACCAAATACATTTTCGCCCATTCCGGCTAATGTTTGATAGTTCGGATCGAATGTTCCTTCAAAATGGACGATTCATTGTTTTTTCTTCACACTCCAAAAATTGTTGTATTTTTGAGTTTCTTTCATTATGACTTTTGTCATTCGCATTAAATACTCTGCATATTCTCTGCACAGAATCGAATGATTAACATTTAGTATCCCATGAGATTATTCTTTTTCCAGATGAAATGCAACCGGAAGATTGAAATGAATAGTTGTTCTTTGCTCCTCTGAATGCTTTAGTCAATTCTTTCATTCTCATCCAACAAGTGATTTGAAACACCGATTTAACTACAAATTTTCAGATCTTCACTGGTTTCATGACAAATGGTTGTTAGTTCACCAATGCTTATCACAGTTTGAAATGTAGCATCTTAAGATCTACCTGCGATTCCTCCTTGCTGAGGTGCCTTTGGTGCTGCTGCAGCGCCATCGTTTTTCTTCTCTTCGAATACCTTGTTGTCCATACCGGCCATGGTCTTAAGAATGCAACGATCTCAATCATTCACTCGAGAGCAACGCGAGAATGTAGATACATTCTGAACATTTGAGCAGAACATCTTATGAACCCAGTTTGTGAGCACATTTTGTGAGGTTATTAAGCTGCATTTGTCAATCTTGTCTTTCATCAACCAAAATATCAACTCGAAAAAACTTTTCTCACCTGATAGTTGGGATCATTAACTCCAACCACACCACCTTGTGCAGGTGCTTGAGGTGCCGGAGGTGCCGCAGGTCCCGCAGCTGCCTTTTTATCAGCTGCAATTTAACAGCTTTAACATCTCCAGATGATCAGATAGTTTTTAGAACGTTTCATAAAGCTTCCAAATTCAACATCCAAATGACTATAACTCAAATTCGGAACAGGACAAGTTCTGAATAAAAAATTAAGTACAGAAACGTTAAGAGCCCGCTGACCTCCGAAAGCGTCCTGTCCTAATCCTGCCATAGTTTGATAGTTTGGATCAAATGTTCCCGCGATTCCACCTTGTGTAGGTGGCTTAGGTGCATTAGCGTCTGCGGCGGCCGGAGCGGCGGCCGGAGCACCACCCGGAGCATTCACGGGATTTTTGGCTTCAGGTCCTGCTGGAGAGCCGTCTTGTGCAGGTGTATCTGCCTCGTCCTTCTTCTGAATATGTACAAAACAATGATATAACAACATATCACCTAACGTGACATTAGTGACTCTTTTGAATGATATATGACAAATATTCCATGTTTCATATCAGAATTGATGTCGAATATTTGTGGTGTTTTCCTACCCAAGGACTTTTTCAGCTAGCATATATGTATATGTATGTGAACATATACCTTTCCTGAGCAACAGCATCCAAAATCGATTAAAATAGCAGTAGTCAATGCGAGTAGTATAGCGATAATTGAATTGGCTAATGTCTTTATTGGATCAATTGTGTCCAGCATTTCGTTAGCATAATCTCTAAAACAAGTACTCTTCTTAGATGTGCAACAATGCCGTTTGATCATTTGCGATCAGCAGCTATGAACAAGAATGCCGACTTTTGAAAATGGAAAAGCCTTTCAGTTCGTTTTTAAAGCGTCGCTGAATCAGTGTCCTCCTCTGAACCAAATTCATGAAGAAGTACAAAAATCCAGGCTTTTAATCCTTCTAAATGGATCATCGCTCCCATCAACCCTTAGTTTCACACTTGGTTACATCGTCGCTTATCATATCAGATCAGTTAAACAAACTCAACAAACCAACTTGACAACAGTCGCAGGCCGATCACGTCGTCAGCGCTATCAACAATAGCAATAGAGTGTTCACCAGTCTCATATATATGATTGAAAATATGCTAATTTTCATGATGAATATGCAGAACTGTGCACTTTATGCCAAGCAGTGTGGTTTCAGGCTACTCTCCCATATTTCATGAAGACAGATTGACAGATGATTATCGTTAGATGCGGGGAAAGAAGAATACCAACGAAGGGAGAATGTGATATTGGTGATATGGTGATATAGTGATATCAGTGATATTGGTAATAACTGAGAGGCATAAACCCATAATGAGTTGGATTTGCTGATTAAGTAAACAAATAAATAAAGAAGGCACTCGATGATAACCGATTGTGAGCATTTTGCTTGCCTGTGCAAACTGAAACGACCTGTAGAAAATATTTTTTCGATGTATTTGTTGGATCTCATGGTATTGTGAAAAACCCACTTCAGTTTAGCTCCTTGATCTGCCAAAATAATTCAAGACAGATTCAATTGTAATTTTAATGAAAAGTGTGGTAGAAATTTTAGCAAGCAACCTTTAGTTGTAGTGAATGCTTGCAGTTGGAGTGAGAATAAAATGTTTTATTGAAAGAAGTGGTGCAATGAGCACAGTTTCGAGCTATTCAAGCAAGGCTCATCTAATTTTTAGTGCACCTCCTTAACACTCACACATCGCTGCTGTTGTTTTGGTATTATTGACGGCTCTTCTGTATGATTAAGTAACATTCTCGTATGATTAAGTTCTCGTATGATTAAGTGACGGCTCTCTTGAATAAAATATTATACAGCGAGTAAGATTCGAACCTGTTAGAACCCATTAGACCTCACCGCTGCGGTAATTTTCTTATTATCTATGGCTTTACGGTGACACTGGAAATCCTGAGCGAAAAGCGAATTGTCTCACAAAATTGACGCAAAGAGCAGGGTTCGAACCCATGCGGGCAGAGTCAATCTGATTTCCAGTTGAACTCCTTAACCTCGATGCGAATGTTCTGCTGTTATCGATGGTTTTCAGTATTATACGAAGTTTTCGTGTGATTAAGAGACGGCTGTCCTCGATAAAAAATTGCGCATTGTGCAGGATTCGAACCTACGCGAGTAGAACCCATTGGATTTCAAGTCCACATCCTCCACTACTCTAATGTCATTGTGGTTACTACATGGCTCAGAAATTTAAATGTTGCAGGATATATGAAGAAATGAAGATTGCGAATGAAATGTTTATATTCTTCTTGCGCGTAGAAATTATTTTTGAATCCTCAGTCCGAATGGGTTTAGCGATTCATGGAAGGGCGAGAAATTTGTACTGTCGATAGGAGTGAAATTCCCCACTGGTTACATTTGATAGGGATCGATCAATTGTTAATTAAAGCAGTGTGTGCATGACTACTTCAGTGTACCTCTAAACACCGGCTGAAAGATTACGCTATATCAGCTCGGACTAGCTCAGAACTACTCGCATGTTTACTTGTAATAGCCCTTCCCTATCTTTACTCGATATCTTCAAGAACTTCAAATTCGGAAAGCCTAACAGGCGGTAGGTCGATCGTCGTATTGCACTATGCAGAGACTGCGTTGATCTCTTGACACATACATATGGTACAAAATCGTGGTTCTTAGGTCATACACGAACGTAATGAAGCAACGCTTTTTCCGAAAGTTCGTATTTTGGTCAAGATCGACGCTCATTTTACTGTGATTCGATCGATGATCACACAGAAACATATGGTTTTGCATTGGATTTGTTGAATACAAACTTGATGATAAGCATGCATGACAACGTGATAAGTATCGTGACAATATATGATCAGTGATCGTGTTCATCGCGACGATTAGCTTCTCTTCACTCGTCTTTTTTATCGTCACCCTCTTTCTCTTTCTCCTGCAATCAAGGGACGCAAATCATTCGACGAAGAATCAAGTCTGATCAACAGATCAATCAGACAATGGTTTTCGTAGCACTTTGTTTGAGATTTGACAATCTACTGGCTTTTTTTACTTACCTGACAATATTTTCAGAAAAATCAGTTGTCCATGTCTCCTGGAACTTTGCATTGCTAGAAAATGAGTCGCACTGGTAGAAAATTCCGAGTAAAAATTCCGAGTAAAATTTCGAGTAATTCCGAGTAACATGTTTAACTTCAGTGAGAAAATTGTCATAACAATGAAAACAATTCTCTAAGGCTCATACATCATCTTTTTTGTCGTCACCTTCCTTTTTGTCGCCTTCCTGAAATGAACACAAATTGAAGATGAATTTTATGGTGAACTGGGGATCGTTGAATGGCTTGATTGTACGACAACTCGTTGGATCGAAATTTTTGAAACAATTTGAATCAATGGGTCATTTTTGCGCTCCTGTGAGAATTGCAAATAAATACACATATGTTGCCCTTCACATTTCCTAATTCGATAGAGGCTTGTTTACTTGTCCTCAGTTTTGTGTATGTTAATTCACTGTCAAATTTCAGCATAAATTTAGGCATAAAACAAGTCAGAAAGACGCTTCATGAGGTCAAAATAGCGCCACAATAGGTATTTAGTAAGAAATAACCGTTAAAAAACTGTTAAAACTAAAAGCTTCGGTGAATGGTTGAATTTTTGCGTGCATTTAATGCAGATAACGTTTTTCTCAAATGAATCTTCAAATCATCACTCAAAAAACTGTGCAGTATAGGCTAGCATAATTCTGTGTTCATAAAGGTATAGATCAGGAGATCCCATAGGAAGGAAGATTATCCATTTTTAGATAATTTTGGTGTCAGGGTGTATGGAAGGGATCGGAAATTAGTTCTGATGTTACGCGTGGAAATAGTAAATTATTGCACCGAAAGAGGGGAAGGGGTAATGTTAGTCTGCCGGATCATCGAAGGGGTAATGGGGCAGCCGAGCTCGGAGACCACTGGTACAGATGGTCGAACAGTTTGTGACGTCGATCAAGCAAACTAGAAAATACAGTAACCTCATCCTTCTTCTCTTCGTCCTCCTTCTTGTCCTCATCTTTCTTCTCCTCCTCCTTCTTGTCCTCATCTTTCTTCTCCTCTTCCTTCTTGTCACCGCCCTCCTCCTTCTTTTCCTCCTCCTTCTTATCACCGCCCTCTTCCTTCTTTTCCCCGTCGTCCTTCTTCTCTTCGTCCTTCTTATCGCCACCCTCCTCCTTCTTTTCTCCATCCTTCTTTTCCTCTTCCTTCTTCTCGCCCTCCTTCTTCTCCTCATCCTTTTTCTCCTCCTCCTTCTTGTCCCCTTCTTTCTTCTCCTCTTCCTTCTTCTCACCTTCTTTTAGAGGCGTAGCTGGTGCGCTCGGAGCGCCGGGTGGTGGTGCAGCACTGAAATCAGTATTTTTTAATGCTCAATAGAAATGTCTAATACAAACGAAGTAATTCTCCAACAATTTAACAGTATATTCCATGAATATCTGTCTCTATTGAACGAAATTGTTAATTAGAAACTGAAGTGTTCTTTCATGTTACAGTTTCTAATTAACAATTTCGTTCAATAGAGACAGATGTTCATGGAATATACTGTTAAAATGTTGGAGAATTACTCAAAATATCTGTGGTATGCTGGCGCAACAGGACATAAATAACCGGTGTAGTCAAGACATTCTAAGTATTCCTCATCAGCACCTAGCACCCGTCTTGGTCATTTCATCAAGTTTGTTTTCATCATTCAATACGATCCACTTCATTACCAAACGACAACAAACTCAGGTTCAACATCGAAAGTGGATATAAATACAAAACAAACTAACGCTTTTTTGCTCGCGCATTGCACTAAAGTGATAGCACTGAATAAACAACCGATCAACAACGTTAATATCGGATGAATCACTGTAATGGAATAATCATCAACCACTTCGTTCATCCTATTCGAAGAGTCAGTTCGGACGGGTTAATAAACAGCACTGAATACGACCAATAATAAGCCGCCTAGGGCTTCAATAGAACCTCACAAATGTACACTGGACGAACGTATTTACTTTTATACTTGATGAATAAGATAACTTGAATTTTGCATATTCTTTTTCGCTCACAATCAAATTGTTTCTAACATGCAAACGTAATCGGTAGCCTTTGACAGCAGCTTTTATAGACCATAAACTCAAACTAGAGCAGTGTAATCACCCATTTTGGGTAACGTCTCATAGGAGGTGAAATTACCCATCTTGTGTAATTTGGAGGTGTCAGGTTCTGCTGGATCAAGCAGTGAAATGAAATTCGCATGTTTCCGGGCAAACCTGAGAAGATGGTTAGCTCGAAGATCGCAATCGGCCTATTGCTATATGAACGTATTGATTGCTCTATAGTGATCAGTTTGTATGAATGAGCGCGACTGCGCTATCTAATTGAGATAGATCTAAGAAAATGGCTATATCTCCTCAGGAAAGCAAAATCTCTCAACAAAATATATGTTTTTCTGAATGAGGAGATCCAGTTGGATCGACTGATGCAAAAAATTCTTATGTTACTGGGCAAACTTGAGAAGACGATGGCCTTGAAGGTGGCACCCGGGATAACATTAATAAAATGCTTATATCTCTTCAACTAAGCCAAATTGCTCGGTAAAATTGTTAATATTCTGAATCTAGAGGTTCTGCTGAATCGAACAGTAAAAAGAAATTTGCATGTCTCCGGGCAAACCTGAGAAGACGGTTAGCTCAAAGATCGCAATCCGCCTATTGCTATGTGAACGTATTGATTGCTCTATAGCGTTCAATTTATATGAATAAGCGCGACTGCACTATCTAATTGAGATAGACCTAAGAAAATGGCTATATCTCCTCAGGAAGACAAAATCGCCCGACAAGGTATATGTTTTTCTGAATGTAGAGATCCAGTTGGATCGAATGATGGAAGAAAAATCATGTGTTACTGGGCACACTTGAGAGTATGGTAGGCTCGAAGATGGCAACCCGCATATCATTGAGAAAATTGCTATATGTCCTCATTTAATCAAAATTGCTCGACAAAACATATGATATTCTGAAAATAGAGATTCAGAGCAATCCTACGGGGCAAAGAAATTCATACGTTACCGGGTAAACCTGAGAGTACCGGTACCTTAAAAATTGCAACGGATATAGCCCTATAGTAATATATGCAATTGATCTATGGTGATACAATGCATATGAATGAGCGGCTCTGCGCTAATTGAGATGGCTTCAGGAAAATAGCTCTATCTCCTCAAGTAAGCAAAATCGCTCGGCAAAATGTAAAATGTATATTTTTCTGAATTCAGAGATTGTTGATTCCAAACTAACGTTCTCCTCAACTGTGCCCTTATCACAATGGTTTTTACAGAGCATCGGAATTTCTGTAGCTATCTGACCTGGCTGAGTAATTCCACTATACTGTCGAAGTTTCAAGGGATAGTGGTCCTAGCCTTTGTCCGGTAACATGCCATTCTATTTGTAATTATCGCATGGAAGTGAATCTCAGGTGTCTGGAAATATAAATGATGTCGACTGAAAGTATAATATGTTGTTGCCGTCGAAGTTTCGACGGTATGTTTCTCAGCTTTCTCGTGTAACGTGTTCTTTTTTGGAAGTATTGCATAGAAGAGAATCTCTGCTATATATGCTGTCACCGAAATTGGCTAGTTTCATGGATATGGTGAGCTTTCTGAAGCTATCTGACCTGAATGAGCAATTACCCTATGCGTCAAAGATTCGACGGACCGTGGGCTTCAGCTTTATCCTGTAACATGACCTTTTTTGGTGGTAACACATAGAAAAGAGTCTCAGTTATCTGGAATGTAGGCATGATGTCGCCGAGAACAGCTACTGTCCTAGATATGGTAAGTTTTCTGATGCTACCCACCTAACTGAGCAATTCTACTATACCGTCGAAGACTGCACGTATGATCGATGTGCTGATCGTTGATGCAGCAATACATGCAGCAATACATCTTGAAGATATCGTCGTCCTCAGCTTTATCCATTATCTCCACACCACGAATATTAATATTTCATTCGAAAACCAGACGATCATCCATATTTCAGTTTTACTGGTTCATCTTTTCCAATGTTTTGCATCATTTTGCAGTTCCATCTAGGTTGACCTCTTGGTTGATCTATCCGCATAGCTCTACAGTTAACTCCACCTCGAACCTTGGCCAATCTTTGCCAAATGTTCCCGAAATTTTGCGCTTTTGTACCACTTTGATTATTATGACTGTTTTGCGTTGTTTTCGGGGGTTTTGCATTGTGTTTTTCTTAATAATTCTTGTTTGTGATAGTAATTTGACTCTTCCAATCATTTTTGTGTTCATGTTTTGATGGTTTTGTTTGATGATTCCTATACGACTTCCAATGATTTTGGTTAGAGCTCGAGTTAAGCTTGAAAATTCAATAGTAAGTTTTATTAACATTTTGTTTGTATTTGTCGACGTGCATATTTGTAAATATCACTGAAATATGTGTCCCCATCTCAGTTCCATCCCATCCAAATATATTGATGTCTCAATGCTTTTCTTGAGCAACTCCTTTGGTACACTTGTGCAACCTTGATTTGAATTTTGCTCAAATTTTGATTAACTTTCTCGAAAATTCTGTGAAACTGTATACATCCGCATGTCTGCGCGACAGACAGTGCAGAGCAGATCCGTTATGTAGTGCTATTGACTATATTGCAGCGATTGTGTATGATATATGAGGCATTGCTAGTGTTTAATGGTGATCATACATATTGTATGTAGCATTGCAGTGTTCATATTTTTCCGTCCATCATCATTTTGCTATTTGCACGCGTGATAGGGTGTTGTGCTGTGAGTTGCGTAACCGTATTGGGGTTGAATACTTTATGCAGTTCGAATTTAAAAATCATCGAATCAAATACTGTGCAGAGGGCATAGGATAGTCATTACTTGACTGGTGACATTGATGACTAGATATTATCAATTGATTGTGATAGTATGGCGTGTTGATTTGTTATGACTGTGATAATGAATAATTGATGAATCATTCTATTTTAGGATTGTCGATGCGCGAGGAAGATGCCCTTTGATAGGGCATACGTCCACCGACAAATTTTATCAATGGTAAGTGTTCATAGTTTAGTTATTATTCACCAATGGAAATTTATTTCAGTTTTTATTATACTTTATGATCAAATGTTCCTTTATGATATCGTATCTATTTTCATTTATCACTGGTTCGTTCCTAACGATAAGCATATATTGCCTCATTTTCAGGATTTATTTCGATTAGCCCTTCAAGAGGGCAAAAAAGATTTATTGTTTATTGTTATTATTATTACAATTATTTATTAATGCGAAATGGATTTTCAAAATTATATAACAATCGATCAACAACGACAAAACGATGGATTATTATAATTATTGTGGTAAATGGAATAACAAAATTATTTTAATACTTCAACAATAACGACGTAGCGCATGGAAGCGCTCTGGTCAGTTCCAAGGTTTTTATCTTTTTGATTTTCTTTTATTTATTATAGGGCCTCAATAAATGAGCAGTGGTCGAACGACCACATTTAATTAATTATTTTTCATTTTGAACATAGGGAGAGAAAATAAAATTGAGACGTGGTCAGTGACCACTTTTTGCATGCTTTCCTTTTAATTTATTTGTTTATTTGTAAATATTGTAAATATGCTGTATATTGTGAAATATTTGTAAATATTTTATTTGCAAATATTGATATATTTGTAAATATGTAAATATTGATGATTTTTAAATAATTGGTCCTTTGTATTAAATAAGAAACGAGTATATGACAGTATTTATTGTATTGTTGTGTTTTGTTGTGTCTTAAATTTTATTATTATTCGCTACATATTAAAGTGTGCATAAGCGAGATGCTAGAACTTTAAGTGGAGGGGGGGACTTTTTTAGGTAGCATACACTTTTGTCATTGTAATTTTAAAATCGTGTCATGTGTAATAATAATTATATTATTGCTATTGTTTGATGTAATACTGTCATATACTCATGTGTGATTAGGAAGTTCCATACTTATTATCTTTAGTCCTAAACTTGAACGTACTTCAAATCAGTCTGAACTTTTCCTCACCCCCCCCTCATTTCCGTAGCAAGGGTCTAGTTTTGATGAGAAATTTATACCACATCGTTAATTTAATTTTGTAACATTTATAACTCATTTTATCAATTATTGTTCTTATTATCAATGATTGTTATTAACATGATGTATACTTCATCATTATTTGTATTCATTGTGTTTCGATAGAATTGTATTTTTTAAGAATTTGTGACTATACGATTTTTTGATGATTGCATGGGGTAGGGCGACGAAGAGATGTGGCACGTAACGACCCACTATCTTCTGAGCCAGAGGTAGGGACTTGGACTGAATATACATTGACCTCAAGACCCACCCGATCTAATAAAATTTACTTTTTTTTCTTGTTGGGCCCCTTTCATTCCTCCCAATGTGGACTCGAACGCGCGCTGGACTCTTAGGTAACTGCTAGCTTAGTTGAAATTTGAGCGTTTGACTAATGTTGACTGGATCACTCGTCTGCATTTTAACGTAATGTCGTAATCTAGCTGAAATAGGTTTTGTGTATTCTAGGCTTCTTTTACGTTCAGCTTCAATTGACTACAGCTAATTTGACTTTTCTTACCATAGGCACAGGTATTTGAAACAAACTAAATAAAGAATAACTTTGATCACACATGGCCGAGAGTTAACTTTATTATAACCTTAGTTGTCATCTATTATTACTCAACTTCGAACAGTCTTGAGTATGAGTTAGTTTAACTCGGTTTTACTCTACCTGGACTCAGGTGGGACAAGAATTTTATTCATCATAGCTCTAAGTAGGACTCAATTTTGAATGGGGTCTTCAGTTTGGATGATTTGACACAGCCTCCTCATGATTCAGACGTGAAGCAACTTTAAGTTTTGTTAAGCTTGATTAAATCTGGACTGTATCCATAGCCCTTAAGTGTCTTCAGTTGGTGAGTTGTTTGCTAGGACTGATCAACTCCATACATACCCTGCTACCAAATCATTCAGCTAATCGTTGAGCACTCGCAATTGCGTCATTGAGATTCCGAACATTTGTTTTCGAAACGGGTTTCTCAGAATGACCTTCTGCTTTGAGTCTCAGTAGCTCATTTAACTCTAAGATTGGTTAGATCTTACCTAGGCGGCTCGAAGTACAGCCTAGTTTCTGTGCGTGTGGCAAACATGAGTCACCTACGCCAGTCAAAGTTTCAAGTACAAGTTGCTGAAGATAATCATTTTCTGGAAAAACAGGTGATTTTTGGAGAATAGGATAGGTAGCACTCAGTAAAGATAGTACTTATACTGGCGTGAATCCCAGTCGAAATTATGAGTTTGAGAAAAACGTAGGGTATGGAGTGCCTTATGAGCTTAACGGTAGGTCTGGAAAGTTCGCCTGGACCGCTCACCGTGAGAGTCGGGTTGCTGATGGGTGACTCGAACAGATTATTTTTTGTTCTGATTCGTGCAGTCAGTGGCCATATTAATAATCACATTTCGAGAGCGCGGGTGTTCCCAACCTGTCGAGCTGCCAATAAGAGGGGCTAGGTTTAGGTTAATGCGACAGGCGTTCCCCGCCTACCGGCAGTTTCGGCGAATCGGGGAGAATTAAACTAAAATGTGTTGACGATGCTTGCCCGAGTGTCGTTAGCATTCATTCTTCGACATATTATATGGGCGGTCCCGGCCCGGGAAAGGCGCCAATTTGACCGGGGCTAGGGAATGCGCGTAAATTGGCCTAAGTAGTGCCCTTGGGCATTTGCTTAGGTAACGAGGGTTCCCGGACTCACCGTGCGCACTTTCCCATCAGGGGAGAATTATAATCGGGCTGACCGTTGACTGCACGTATGAAAAAAAAAACCATTTCGCTCGAGTGTTGTTAAATGTAGTCTAAAATTGTGAATACTCTCCGGTGTTTGTGGCTTCTCGCCGAAGCTTATCTATTGCTAGGTTTGTATTGGCATCCATACAATTCGGTCGATATTGTCCCTATTCCCTTTGCCAGTATAATTATTATCTATCACTAGTGCTACCAGTATAATTCGTTGAACTTTTATCTCATCTGTATCTTCAGAAAGTGATCGTTTTTGGAAACTTGTATTTCGAGCTGAGGTTGAACTAGGTAGGTGTGATTTTGTGAACGCATGGAGGCAAGGCTTCTCTCTGAGACGCTATCGTTTCAGTTTAGGAATGGGTGAGCTGTAGAGACTGAAAGTGAGGTGCTTTTCAGAAATCAACTTTGCTCCAATTAAAAAAATTCCTATTATCCTTATATGGAACCAGACGATTACTGATAGGCTTGGAAGCCGGGAACTGAACAAATTGTTCTCTTCTCTTGGATGCTGAGAGCGTGGAGTATATTATTAATATTAACTCAGATATGATTTCAGGTGTGTTTGTCACAGCTTTGATTTACATTCAACTTGTTGTAGTTAATTGGGAATTTCGGTGTTATCCTGCTTTGACTATGAGTTCACTTGCCAGGAA